>NKZO01001751.1:0-180581 GCA_002370185.1 Metschnikowia sp. 01-655c1
GTGACTCCTGCGTGATTCGAACACGCGCATCTTACGATAACAGAACTTGAGTCTGCCGCCTTAGACCGCTCGGCCAAAGAGCCATTTTCTGGAAGAAAAAAATCACGTGATCTTTATGAATGCCCAAAACATCATAATTCTCTATGAAGATAAGGTAGGTGGAACTAGTCAATTCGTTTGCGGAATAATGTCGGTTCACTTTTTACAGAGTAGTTTTTAGGGCATTTATTATGTTTTTCCTCAGTATGGGACACGATATGTGGCGAATGCAAGTACGATTGCCGAAAGGCTTGCCTAGTCTCACTCGATAACTGTATTTTGAGTTGATTGATTGGCTTGAGCAGATTCATCAAGAGCACGGCGCCGAGCTCTACAATATTGAAGCATATGGCCGTGCCTTTTGCAAAAGAAGCAAAAACAGTGAACCACTACTTTCTGGTTCCAGGAGTAAATTTCTTTCTTGGTCCACGTGCTGAAATCAACAGTTGATTGTTCATACAGTCTCAGTTTAGTAGCAGTGGAGGCAGAGTCGAGATCTTTTGCGTCGGTACCTGAACTAAGCTTATTCTGCCTCGAATCAGAGTCGATAACACTAATTCTTCCGAGCCGCCTGAGATATTCCAACAATTGATGGAACGTCACTTGACCAATTTTAAGGGCCTGGACAGAATACTTGAAGTTAAGACTGCGAAGGAGAATGATTCGAAGTGCCTCTTCCGAAAGAACTGTGGAAGGGATATGTTTCCGAATGGCATTAAAGGCGAATATATGTGCCTTAATGGATTTCGAACGTTGGCGAAGGCCCATGAGGTGGCAAAGTGCCTTTTCGATCAACAAAATGTGACTATCCGGAGCAGGAGGCGTTTCTGCTTCGGTACACATTGACTCTTCTGGTATCTGGCAAAGATACTGATTTGAAGCTTCAAAGTTACCCGTAGAGGAAATCAAATTCATGTTTCTGCTAGGGAAAATGTGCAGTAAAGTCAGCAAGATCCAAAGGTATGAGTAAACCAAATTTAAGGGCTTGTTCAGGGCTATGATTGGATATGTTCAGAGCGTTCACCAAAACTGCAATTTATTCTCTTGGAGAAGTTTGGACTGAAGTGGTGCTAAGACTTATTCTTCTAAAACAGAAACTAGGGCAGGCGCTACTTATAGATCCAGCCCCGAGCATGTGGCAGCAGGTGAAATTGAGATATGCATAGAAGGGTAAAACCAGCCTTGTTACTACTGCTTTATTTTTGTTACAGCAAAGTAAGATAGTTACACTTCTTTACTTCCTGTTGTCTACTACTACACATGCATGTCCCCATAAAATTTGTTTTGAGAATCTATGGGTATAGCACCAAAACCGGCCATAGTCCACCTATACTACAGTACTACACCATATGTTTTATCCTATGATCTAATTTTGAGCACTGGTTCAGCTAGTAGAAGTATATGGAAAATGATAGTGTAATCAATAAGGCGTTGCAAGGTCAATGTTGCTAGGTGTACTTTTTTTTTGCTCAGCCTACCCCTTAAGAGTGGCCAAGCTTATGACTATACTACAGGTGTGACTCAAAAAGGACACCGAAGAAGGGGCTATCACTCAAAATTCACCTGTTCAGTTTTTAAGCAATGTAGCATGCTAAAAGCTCCATAACATATCAGCCCATTCAATATGTACGAATAATTACTCTGCGATGATGAGACAAGTCTGCCGTCAAACCATTTGATACAGATCCAATTATTCTCTTAGTCTATACCATAAATGGAAAATTTTTCAAATATACTCAGTCTCTGCTTTTAGATTTTAAAAGGTCAATTAACCTATCAAGTGAACCGTTTCAAGTATGTTGTGTGGTACTATCTGATTACATTTGTTTGTCTGATTATGTATGGATTGATATTTGTTCCTTGCATGATTAATTTAGTTACGGGGTTGTAATTATATCTGAGCTTAATTGAAAGGCTAAAGTCAGATGTCGCCATTCATCATTATATGTATGCGTTAATCATGGAGGTTAGAGATCGAGGAGTTCGTATTCCTGTCTGTGGATTGTATTCAAGACTGTAATATTCGAGGCCAAATAATTGTAATTATGTGAATATTCAAGAATCCGAAATCTGTATAGAATGTAAAATGGGTGCTAGGCCGCAAGACACAAGGAACCTTTATTATGAAGATTTGCCCCGCGTGCAGGGCTGCATGAACCCATGTTGAAGTAGTAGTGAGATTTCCCTTTCTTCATTAGTGCTCAATGAGTTTCTGGCCAGGTCAACGTCTACTTCTAGTATACACCATCCCTATCTTGTGAATTAAAACTAAAAAGATTAGATTGAGACAACCTTCGGTAAATTGTTACAAATCTAAAAAGTATGAAAAAATAATGACTCCTGCGTGATTCGAACACGCGCATCTTACGATAACAGAACTTGAGTCTGCCGCCTTAGACCGCTCGGCCAAAGAGCCATTTCTCGAAAGAAAAACGTCCCTGATCTTTAGGTCATTTTAAATGGGTTAAATTTGAATTTTAGCCATAATCATGGATTTCTTGAAGTTTTCCATCTTTCTAGTGATTAAATCTTCTTAAATGAAATTCGCAAAAATTTCCCATACTATTTTTCTTAGTATTCAATTCTTGTAAATGTATTCGTTGACTATTTCCCGAGCAAAATTCCAGAGTAGCTGATATATTTCCGTCGCTAAGACTGAAGTCATGGAATCAACTGAAATTGAAAAATATCCCATTGTATAATCGAGACTTCATTCATGCTTACATGCAGCCTCTGTACATGGTGGGTCTAACTTATAGTCTATATAGCACATATGCTAAGAAGATTGTATTCGATTTGAGAAAATTATTTTGAGGCATGTCCAACTCGAGTTTCCGATCTTGAGCATCTCCTTTAAAGGTGAGGTTGCAGTGAGCCGATGGTTGAGTATATCTCAGTTTCGAATTCAATGAAGCCTTCTACGCACGATTCGTCTAGGAAAGGAAGAATCTGACAGCCCCAAAAGCCGGCAATTCTGTTTTCGAAGTCCATCCAGAAATACAAGTTCGCCAACCCTGACCAGTACAAGGAGCCTGCAGGCCTTCCTGTGTCCGCTTTGGTAGTATTGTAAGCACAACCAGTCAAGCTGTAGCCATCGTCAATATCAGCAGATGGCATGTAAAAAGTCATCTTCTGATCTTTGGGAAGGTGGTTTTTAATGGCAAATCGAACAGACTCCTCACTAAGAATTTGTCTCCCAGTGTCTGGACTGGTACCGTAGTTGAGCCATATTCTCATGAATCTCAAATAATCAGCGACCGTCCCAAAGCATCCTTGGCCTCCCATATCAATTTGTGACTTGTGGGGCACAGGGGAGCGTCTCATTGACTTCAATTGCTCTCCTTTTCTGTTGTACAATTGAACCAAGGATTTGGGATCACTCATTTCAAATGTACACGAAGTCATACCCGATTTCAGGAATACATTCTTATGAAGAAACTCCGATAGCTTCATTCCCGATACGGCCTCCACAATTAAACCACACCAGTCGGATCCATGGCCATAGTTCCATGAGGTGCCGGGCTCAAAAGTAAGGGGCATGATATCTGGGGTGAAGAGTTCCCGCAGCGGAACACCTGCGTGTACACCTCTCTTGGTCATGATATTGAGATAATTGCTGTTGGTAAAAATGTAAGCAAAACCTGAGTTGTGCAAGAGAAGGTTTTTGATTGTGACTTCGTGCTTGGGTTTTCTTGGAGGACGCAACAACTTCCCTGTATCTTCATCCACATGGCCGTCTTCGTCAATAATCCCGAATTCGCCCAAAATTGGTAGGTACTTCTTGGCTGGAGCATCAAAATCCACCAAGCCTCTCTCTCTCAAGATAAGAATGGCCATGGCAGTCATGGACTTGGTGCAGCTGAAAAGACACAACATGGAATCAGTAGTTGCTGGCTCTTTAGTCTCGATACTCTTGTAACCCTTTGCAGTTATGAATTTGGTTTCTTGGACATCGGTATACCCTGCCACCACGGCATTGATATTGCCTCCCTCTTCCTGGGTGTACTTTGCGCAAATCTGTTCTAAAGACTTCATGATGGAATCTACTTTTTAGGCTGCGGCGGAGGTCCAATATATAGCGGTGCGAAATGTGGAGTACGCATGCGTCCCGAGGTATCGCGTCTGGGGTGCGGTTGTGGGAGAAGCATATGCGGAGCTGGTTTCGTTCGTCCTCGCAATGAGCACCACAATGAAGATTTGGTTCTGGTAAAACTTACGGCCATAATCCCGGTATATAAAAGTACTTTTTAACAATTACGAAGGTGTAAAATAAGATTCTGATTTTTGGAGCAAGGTTGTTTGGAATTTACGTTTATCACTTTGAATGCGAAATTTGAAAACTATTGAGAAGGAGTAGGAAAGTGCTTAATATTGGGAAAAATCACATATACTCGAAAATTATTGCTGGAAAGAAGTTCGTCATATTCATTCATATAAGAATTTATATGGAATTAATAATAGTAATTTAGCCATCATAATACAATCTAGACATAGTAGTGATCATAGTGCATGCTATAGTAGTGCGCATAGTAGTGTTCAGCATAGAGTCAACCATGGTAGTGTATTGGAGCGTACATAATTCCAGTAGTACCAGTAGTCCCATTTAGTACTCCTCAAGGATTTAAGCAACATTTAAAATGATCTAAAATTTATGGCGGGTTTAATACATTTACAAAGATGTTAATGAGCAAATTCAATCTGTTCATTCATTCTTCAACCTGGTAATCAGCTTGAAACCTAGTGTTCCAAGATACGCAAGTTTCCAGTAACGACGACGTTTTCTAAGATGGAGCCATTTGGAATTTCAATGGACTCATTGTCATTGACAACAATGATAACAGTTCCCTTCAAAGTCACACTTCTACCCAACTTGACGTTACCAGTGATGGTCAAGTGGTCCAATTCCAAGATCTTGGGCATGTGAGGGAGTCTCTTTTGGAAATCGTTTACTTTCTTGAAGTGGGAACCCAACTTGATCAATGGGTTAGGGAAACCGTCTCTGGTTGGATCCAACTTCAAGGCTCCGTGCTCGAGGTAGAACAAGTCAGACTTGACTAAAAGCAAATCAGAACATGTCTTGACGGGCAAGAATCTAGATCTTGGAACGTTCACACCGTGAGCACCTTCGAAGTGTCTGATGGCAGCACCAACGGCAGTTTCTAATTGAATGACATTGATGTCAGAGGATCCCTTGGAAATGGTTTTGCTGTTTGGAATGATCTCAGACTCAATGGCATTGGACTCAACCAATCTCTTGACGGCTCTCAAGTTAATCCACAAGTTGTTGGTGTTGAAGTACTTGAACTTCTTGATACTCTTGAACTCCTCGACGTGTTCCTTAGGAACCTGAGCAATCTCCAATAATCTCACCTGACCATCGTAGTTGATCAAGGTACCACCCTTGACATCAGCCCTGGTCTTGTCGGTTAACTCCATGACATATTCAGCACCAGTCTCAATCATGTGGTTCAAGATCTTGGTGTCAACAGTAGCACCCAAGTTGTCACCGTTGGAGACGAACAAGATTTCTCTGCCCTGGGCCAACAAGGAGTCCAATTCACCCGAAGAGATCAAACTCTCAAACAAGTCACCATGTCCTGGTGGGTACCAGGTCTCCAAGTCATCATCGAAAGTTTCAGGGACAGGCAACATGGAGTCTTTGAAAATTCTAGGGAACCGCGATTGGTTGAAGGTTCTGACACGTATTCTGTGACCCGAGTACTTCTTGATGATCTTGGCGGTGTCAGCGTCAGTGTTGAACGAGTTCATCAAGAGAAGAGGAACGTCAGTGTCGTACTTTCTGTTCAAGTGCTCAATTTGTCTCACGGACAAGTCCAAGAAAGTGTTGCCGTCTCTGACCTCAATGACGGACTTAGGGCCCACACATCCCATGGAAGTACCCAAGCCACCGTTCAACTTCAAGACAGCCAACTTGGACAAGTTCTCGATCTCCTTTTGGAAATCCTCAGGAAGTTTGGAGTACTCCACAACCTCGCTTGGAGAAGGAGACTTGATCTTGTCCCACTCCAAAGTGGATCCCGAGGCCTTGTCAGAAACGTATCTTCTGAACAAAGCAAAAAACGAATCCATCTCATTTTCAAACCGCTGCTGCTGGTCCTTGTCTTGGACAGTATCAGCCAAATTGTTCAAAGCATTACGCATCTGAGATGCTGCCATGGTGGTAGCAGTGTTGTCAAACGCCTAGGAGGTTAGTATGAGGAGGATGGGAGCTGCACCGGCATGCGGTATTACAGGGCACATACGTAGGAAGATTGAGTCTTGGTGTGCTTCTTCATAGCCAGAGGTTGATTTGCTTTGGGAGGTGGAGGAAAAATGAAACCAGGGAAAATCGGCGACACTAGACAGATATAACGAGTCGCGTGGAGTCCAAAACAGTACACCGCATTTCGACCTGCATGTCATGCTTATAGCTGGAGATCGGGGAAGAGGGGTAGGAAGACGGGGTAAGAAAGGAGGTGGAGCTCGGGCTTCTTTTTCCGTTACACATCATGACCTTTCTAAGGAAGCCGATACACTTACGCTTGAACATCTTCTCTTGAGATCGAAAGTCCCTATAGATTGTGTTGTGGACTCGAAATGCTCGACGCGAAATTGACATGCAATCTGCATAAATAGGCTAGCTGCTCAACGCGGGACTCGAAACAGGTGAGTTTCATGATCTATTATGTGCAACTATGGAAGCTCGGACCAAATCCAACCTGAAACCTATGCAAGCGGGCTTCTATGAGATTCGCCGAGAGATCGGCCAATTCTTGGCGGGTTTTTTATGCCTTCAGACATTCCCCCACGCTACTCGGTTAAATTCTATGACGGCAGCAATACATGCGCGCGGAAGTTTCTGAAACATTGTGCCACTTCCCCACTCTTTAGAGACGAGGGTCTGACGCGGGGTCAATAGAAATAAGGTTTTGTCTCGGGTTATCTCGAAGATATTTGCGGAACTCCTCGCCGGAAAAATTAAGTCGTTTGGTTGATTTTCTCGAAGATGTACTCCTGAAACCAAGCGAGTCTACCGGCAAGTGCTGCTCATTCGCGCCTTATTATCAGAAGTTACGGGAGAGGTAATGTTGTTCCATTTAAACTTATACTTCGAAATAACTTAACATATTTCTTATAGGAAAACCATATGGTCCCAAAACTATATAAAAGCCCAGTATGCTAAGTGTGAGCTGTCCATTCTAACTGAAACGTGTAAATACGTGATGTCACGTGATACCCATTTAATCTTTTTCTCGCAGTCTCCTTTTAGGTTCAAATTCCGATGAAGACTTTTAACCATGTGTTGTGCGTTTATGGAAAACCTTTCACGAGCTTTATCAGACCCACTCATCTTGTCACGTGAAGCTATGTACCAGCACTCTTTATGATAATGTGTCATAGTTTAAAGTTTCTCGAACAATAGGATCACGTGAAAAATTAAGCTTATTTCTTGCAATTAAATTGATCACTTCTCAACACACTATCTTTAAAAATGTTTCACCTAAAAAACCACAAACATTTTCACTCAACAAATGGCTCTTTGGCCGAGCGGTCTAAGGCGGCAGACTCAAGTTCTGTTATCGTAAGATGCGCGTGTTCGAATCACGCAGGAGTCATTACTTTTTCCATGGCATTTGGCTTTCAAGGTTTTTTGCTTCATATTATACTGTTTTCTTTTTTATGACAAATAACTTAACTTTGTTTATGGGAAAGAAATAGAAGGCCATTAAATGAAAACTAGGCTTGCGGAGTTAAGTGATTCACTGTGAACTGGTTCTCCTCTTTCCCCGATATGGCAGGGTTTGGAGCTCGCTGCATGCAGATCCTACATGCATTTCGTAAAAGCTTGAATACCTAAACTTTTGGGAAGGTTAAATGGAGGTCAGCTCCAGAATCAAAGTTCCCTGGGGCATTCTGGGCTATCGCTAAGAAGCCAAAGTGGTGAGCCGAGCTGGTGCAGTCACGTGATCCGAAGTGCATAGGCTGACTCACGATAACAAACCACATCTATATTGCTCCACACCCACCCACATATCATGACAGATTCCACATCGATCAAGTCATTTCTCGACACAGACTTGTACAAGCTATCTATGCAGGCGGCAGTCCACAAGCATTTCAAAGACGTAAATGTGAAATACAGATACACCAATAGAACAGCTCTGATGGTGCTCAACAAAGAGGCTATCATATGGGTGAAACAACAAATCCAGGCGTTGGGCCAATTGAAGTACACAAGCGAGGAAATCGATTATTTAAGAACCGCATTGCCTATGATGCCTTCAGAATTCTTTGACTCATTGGTCACCTTCCAATTGAAGCCTAGTGAGCAGATTACTTACTTCAATGATGAATCCGCATTGCAGGACTTCTACTTGGAGATCAGTGGAAAATGGTATGAGACAATACCGTACGAAATCCACATACTAGCCTTGGTTTCTGAGGCGTATTTCAAGTTTGTCGACACAGAATGGGATTACGAAGGCCAACGTGAATTGGCCAAGGAGAAGACCCGTCTTTTATTGGCCAATGGATGTGCTTTCAGTGAATTTGGTACGAGAAGAAGGAGATCTTTCAAGGCTCAAGATATAGTGGTGGAATCAATCTGTGAAGAGGCAAGAGCTGCTGAGAATAGCAAACTTTTCTTGGGAACTTCCAATGTTTTGTTGGCCAAAAAATATGGAGTGGCACCAATTGGCACTGTTGCACACGAATTTTTCATGGGCGTGGCCTCAATTATTCAAAGCTACCGTGAGGCCAATAAGGTGGCCATGGACAAATGGGTGGACACTTTTGGACCCAACTATTGTGGGTTGGCTTTGACAGATACCTTTGGTACGGATGCATACCTTGAGGTGTTCAAGAAGCCGTACACGGACTACTACACAGGAGTGAGACAAGATTCCGGAGATCCCGAGCTCTACACACAAAAGATAGCAAACCACTTTAAGTCTTTGGGCTATGCTGACTTCTCCAAGACCGTTTGTTTCTCGGACTCTTTGGACATTGAAAAGTGTCTCAAGTACAAGCGTTGTGCAGAGGAAAATGGCATGAAGGTCAGTTTTGGCATAGGCACCTTTTTCACCAACGACTTTAAGAAGAACCAAGGATCTCGCGAAAAGTCCCAGCCCTTGAATATAGTCATCAAGCTAGCAGAGGCTGCAGGAAACCCATCAGTCAAGATCAGCGACAATCTGGGGAAGAATATGGGAGACAAGGATGTAGTGAGGAGAGTAAAGGAGGAGTTAGGGTACGAGGAAAAAGAGTGGAAAGAGGGAGACGAGGCTAGGAGGTGGACGTAATGCAGAATGCACAACCTGAACAACAGGTCAATTTTAATAGAACTTACTTCGGTGCCTTCACTGGTCTTGTAGTGCAGTAGTGCTGCTGCAGTGGTGCTGCTTAGAAGGTGCGCAGGCATGAGTGTGCACACAACATACGCTCACGGGTTCTAGAGATGACCACTTTGAGACACGCCTCTGACTCTACCATGCTAGATACAAACTCAGTGTTGGAAGTACTAGCTGCTTTCGAGGACCCCAACAGAGGAGGCGCTCAGAAAGAAGCAGAGTACCAGTTGACCAGGTGGGAAACAGAGCCGGGTTTCCACTACATCCTACAGAGTGTATACCTCAACCCAGACCTCCCATTGAATGTGCGATGGATAGCCGTAATTGGGTTCAAGAATGGAGTGGAGAAGTACTGGAGACCTTCACGGGCCAATGCTCTCAGTAAGGAAGAAAAAAGTCAGATTCGAAGCAGGCTTTTTAGCCTTGTGGATGACAAGAACAGCCAGTTGTCCATTCAAAATGCTCAGGCCATTGCTCGGGTGGTGAGGTTTGATTTCCCTGGAGAGTGGCCCAATTTGTTCGAAGAAATTAGCAAGAGCATGGAGGATGCTGTGTTCCAAAAAGGCAATTTGGTATCGGCCAACAACCTATTGGTGATTTTGAACCAGGCAGTTAAGTCGGTAGCTCTGGTGAGAATCGGAAGAGCTCGGCACGCCTTCCAAACAAAAACACCTTTGATTTTGCCTGTTTTGATCAAGATGTACCTCAAGTTCTTTCACATGTGGACTGCGTCCCTTGACCTCACTATAATGGAAATATGCTACATGTGCTTGAAAAACATCCGGCGAATGATTCCCGAGGGATTTGAGCAGCCGCATAAAAACCATGATATTTGCGAGTTTATGAGAGTGTCTGTTACCCATTTGCAGGGATTGGTCACTGAGCACGAGAAGTACTCCTCTGACTTGCTTGAAAAGTACGTCAAGTCCTACAGCAAGCTCTACGTGAATCTCATTGCCAACAACCCCACGAGTTTTGTTCTCATTCCGTGTTCCCAGGAAATCGTCTCCACATATATGTCCTTACTCCAGAACAAGGCCGCGGCCATATACAACTCCACCGAGGAAAATGACTTTTGGGAGGTCTTGGCCCTCAAGGGCTTTTTGATCTTGAAGAAGATGGTCACGTATGTCTACAAGCAAGGAGCAGTCACTCTTAAGCAGAGAAATGATAAAGACGAGGTGAACAACGCTATTCAGATTTTGAAGACCCAATTCTTCACCTCCGATGTCATTCGTCAATTATGTGATTTGATCATCAATTGGTATTTGCGCTTGAAGCCTACTGATTTGGACAGCTGGCTCCTTGAGCCAGAGGAGTGGACCAATGAAGAGCTCAATTCTAGCTGGGAGTACCAGGTGCGCCCATGTGCCGAGAATTTCTTCCAGGACCTTGTTAAATACTTCAAGGACGATGTATCAGATTTCATTCTCAACAAAATTTCTAATGGACTTCTTGCCAATGACTCATTGGACAACATTCTTACCAAAGACTCGACCCTATGCACTTTTCAACTATCTGCAGACTCGATCGCCGATAAGGTCAATTTTGACCAGCTTCTCGAACAGGTGTTTATACCTGAAGGATTGCGTGATGATCTTCTCGAGAACAAAATTATCAAGAGGCGGATATGCTTGATTATAAGCACTTGGGTCTCAGTGGACTACTCCAGACAAAGCCGTGTTGAAATCTATAAGCTTTTGGCCACTTTTTTGCAACCGGACAAGAAAATCAACGACAAGGTCATCAAGTTGACTGCAGTGCAATGTTTGAGGTTTGTTATCAATGACTGGGATTTTGTTAAGCAGGACTTTCAGCCTTACTTGACGGAATTTGTGTCTCTTTTCATCAACCTACTCCAAAACGTCTCTTTCACAGAGTCTAAGCTATACATCTTGGATACGCTAGCAATCCTCGTTGAAAGATGCAACCCATTGATTGGTGAAGAAACTCTACTCTCAATTTTGCAGATAGTACCACATTATTGGGCCAAGTCGATAAGCGAAGGAAACGAAGAATCTATCTTGAAAACGTCGTTGCTCAGAGTCTTGAAAAGTCTTGTGGTAGCATTGAACGGCAACTCGTACCACACGTATGAGATTACTGCCCCCTTGATCGGGTCTTGCTGCACACCCAACTCGGAGTTCTATTACTTATTGTCCGAGGATGGATATGAGCTTTGGCTTGCCATTTTGCAATATTACCCAGCAGAGGTTCCACTCAAACAGGAGTTCATAGACTACTTTGGCTTGACCCACCAGGCACTTCTCGAATGCACCGAAATCCTCACCACGCTCTTGTCGATTGTCAGATCATACAGTCTATTGTCGCCCGAGTTGTTCGAGACCCAATACGGCTTAGAGATATTCCGCGTGCTTTCGGGCTACTTATCCACCATGAGGGATGATGCCTTCGATGTTTTCGTGTCTTTGGCCGATATCTTGTTTTTGCTGAAAAGCAGCGAGGAAAAGTTTATCGAGAACTTGATTGAAAGCGGATTGATGAACTCCATGATCAACTTTGTTCTTGATGAGAATAATAGTGCTGTTTTAGCAAACAAGATTTTGGTGGTGCTCTCAAGGTTGGCATATAGCTCGCCTGCCATATTGATGAGGATACTCGAGCACTTATCGGTTGATACTGAAAAGTTTCTCACCACATGGATGTCATACTTCAAAAGCAACGGCAATCCCAGGAACAAGAAAGTCAACTTGATGGCATTGTTGAATGTTGCCATTGAAGGATTACCCAAGAACGTGCCAGGACTGGCTGCCATTTTCGGAGAAGTCCTCAGACAGAGCTTTCTCTTCCTAGAAGAAGTTCAAGAGGACGCTGTGGGGAAATGTCAAGCATACGAGGGCGACTACGTCTACAGCGATATCGATAACTACGCATATCTTGATCCCGATATCGCTCCACACGGAGAAAAAATCCGCTACCAGAGGCTTCTCGAGGCAAAAGATCCTGTGTATTCCGTTAACTTGAAAGCTATGATCAGAAAGGATGCTTTAGACTTGAAGACTAGTGGTGGAGACGGATGGTTCGAGGGAATTATGACCATGTCGGACCGGTACACCAAGGAGAAGCTCTATGAATTAATGTTATAGTTCATGCATGTCTATTACGTTTTAAATTACATGTCCAAAGCACTATTCATGTAACTACGGTAAAGTGACATGTACTGGTCTGAAGACGCATTGGTTTCGCGCGAGAAATACTGACTAATCCTACTATTCCCATAATAAAGATGATAGGTTTGGGATGCCTTGGACCATTCCGAATGGGGCGAACCGCCAACAATCCTTACTTCCTCCCCTTCAAAAGATTTCACATACAGAGCCGGCTCCTGCAGACCCGGAGAGCCATGCAGGACAGCATGGACTTGGCCCATAAAAAGAAGATGGACCAGATGAAACTCAGAAACCGCAGTGCTGCTTACTACTCCATGTCTGTTATTATGTTCTTCACGGGTCTCTCGTGCATAGCGGTGCCATTTTACCGATATCTCTGTAAGAGAACAGGATGGGGAGGAACTCCCATCACCGATGCCCGGATTTTCACCGCAGATAAAGTGGTTCCTGTGGATACCAATAAGAGAATCAAGATCTCCTTCACGTGCCAGGCATCTGGAATTCTCCCATGGAAGTTCACGCCTTTGCAAAAAGAAGTGTACATTGTTCCAGGCGAGACTGCATTGGTCTTCTACCGGGCCAAGAACATGTCCAAGGAAGATATCGTGGGAATGGCCACGTACTCCGTCACCCCAGAGCACGTGGCCCCTTACTTCAACAAAATCCAATGTTTCTGTTTTGAGGAGCAACGGTTGGCTGCAGGAGAAGAGGTGGACATGCCCGTTTTCTTCTTCATTGACCCCGACTTTGCCAAGGACCCTGCCATGAAGAACATAGACGATGTGGTGTTGAATTATGCATTTTTCAAGGCTTCTCACCAAGACCGTGGGTTGTATCCGGTGCCCATTCAACAAGGAGTGGAAGTTTCCACGGCATAGCGTAAAAGACCGTTAGGCACTCTCGACACATAAAGTTACTGTACATAGAATTAAAACTTGAAGCTCAAAGATACCTATAGATGGTAATGTGACAGCTTTGTCTAAATTCCAAATTATGAGTTCCATCTTAATAGTGTTCAACGGCATCTTCCATAATAAACATCACCATAATCATAACAATTACCAAAAAGACAAATAAATGTTACTGATGGGTATTGGTTTAGTGCTTAATTCGTGAGTGGTGCGAACCCAGCCTTACCCAAGTAAAGCTCATTTAGTGCAATCTCACTCTACGTAATCCTCTTCTACGCAATGGTATGTACACCACACAAACAATTCTCATGGCATCTCTAACGTATAGGAACACGGAGTGAAACGCTCAAAGCTCTCAGGGCAGGCAAAAGCAGCCAAATTGGAAAAAGACCGCTTGAAGATCGAGAGGTATAAGGCGTTGTGCTCCACAGTACTAGATGCTAAAGCACGCAAGATCTACACCATGGCAAGCTTGGAAGACACAACCAAGTTGCTCGACCTCAATCCCGAATTCAATTCTGTCTGGAACTTTAGAAGGTACATCATGATGGACTTGTTCAGGAAACAGGAATTGAAGCAGGTCCAGGCCTTAAGCGAAGACCTACGCATGGTGATGGATATGATGAAGCAGTTTCCCAAATGTTACTGGATCTGGAACCACCGGAAATGGTGTTTGGAGGAGTTGGATAAGATTGGTGGGGCCAAGTGGGAGTATGAGTTGGCTATAGTGCTGAAGTTGTTAGATCTCGATTCCAGAAACTTCCATGGCTGGCATTACAGACGCTATGTGATGCAGAAGATCGAAGAATCAAAGCTCAAGCAGGTCACTGGTGAAGAAAAGGTGGTGGAAGAGTTGCGGCTTCTACTAGGTGAATTCCAGTACACCACGCAAAAGATCAACCGCAATATCTCCAACTTCAGTGCTTGGCATAACAGAACGACTCTATTGAGGAGAATCTACGAATTGGTCCAAAAGATCGAGACACCTGAAGCATTGGCTGAACACAAGGAACTCATCGAGAGGTTCCAATCCACGAAACAACTCATGGCATACGAGTTGAATCTAGTGAAAACGGGAATGTACATGGATGCTGATGATACCTCTGTGTGGCTTTACATGAAATGGCTCCTTACGTCCGATGTGTTTGAGGCATGCTGCGATGTGGAGTTGTTAAACAGGCAACTACACGATATCGATGAACTCAATACACTCGAAAGAGATGACAACAAAGACGGCAAGGACAACGCGTGGTGTCTCAAAATGATTATTTTCTTACGGGCATTGAAAGCTCAAAAGAGCCACACCGATGTGGAGCATGATAGCATAATTGAGGAGTGCTTGCGTAAATTAGTCGAGCTGGACCCTTTGAGAAAAGGCCACTACTTGGAGCAGATAGCTGGCCGGGCCCCATTGATCTGCTAAAGGCCATTGAGGATGAACTTTGGGAAGACTTCATCAGAATCCTTTTTTTTGCTGCACTTGAAACTTTTCATTTGCCGAAGTAAGGTTAGGCCATATCCGGTTCCAAGAAGGTATAGACTACCCGCCTCAAACGGAAGTGTTTCTCGATGCGCAGCGATTTCCCCACACTTCTCAAATCGTCACATATGTCATGCGCACTTTTCCTATTTTGGCAATACTAGAGCCATGCGATGCCTATTGAGACGTTGTACGAAAAGTATAAAGGTGTGTAAGTCCCGGCCGTCTCAAGTGATCAGTTAGTGCTCCTTAATTTCCTTCAAATACACCCTTTGTTATAATATCTTCTTATACCCCATTGTACCTGCCCACGATGACTAGCTCTCGCGATAAATTCACTCTCTATTGGCTCAACGACTCCAGAGCCATGCGTATCATGTGGATGTTGGAGATTCTAGAGCTCGATTACGAGGTCGACATATTTGTTCGTCATCCAGAAACTTGGCGTGGCCCTCCAGAATTGTTTCATGTGCATCCTCTAGGAAAAGCACCAGTGTTGGAAGTCCAATTCGCTGATGGAAGACCAAACTTGCAGTTGGCTGAGTCCGGACTCATCGTACAATACTTATGCAGACACTATGACCCCAAGAAAATCCTCTGTGGCAAGAACGAAGACGAGTCGCTACAAATTGACTACTACATTCACTACAGTGAAGGTACGCTCCAGAACCTCTTGATGTCGATGATTATCAACACTACTGCCAAGCGCATTGCACCTTTGGGGCTCAAAACCTTGGCCAAACTAGTCACCAAAGGCATCAACTACGGTTACTATTTACACGAGTTCACATTGAACATGGAATTCTTGGAAAAAAGACTCAGCGACAATGGAAGTGGGTTCTTTGTGGGCAAGACATTATCTGCAGCAGATGTGATGTTGAGTTTCCCCATCTACGAGAACATCTTCGACAATGAGGCCGGTGTGCGGGAATGCACCAACGAAACCCAGCTCTACAAGAAGTATCCACAACTCAGCGCCTGGTGCGACAAAATCAGAAAAGACCCGATTTACCTGAGATTGAGTAAGTTGATGGAAGAGAGGGTGGAGGATATTAGGAAGCAGAACTAGAGAGCTAGAATAATATTATTTAAACTTGGTAATAAATCAGAACTTAAGTTCAATATATAGAAGAGTATACACAACTAATCGTCAGCTAAACCCAAAGCCTGTCTTTGAGACTTGGAGTTGGGGTCAAAGTATGGCACTTCAGCCAAAGACGTCACACGAGTACCGTGTCTGGCCTCCTTTCCTTCGTGGTCCCAAACAGCATTGTGGTTGGCAATTCTGTTGTCCCAAATAGCTGAGGTGCCCAAGCCCTCCTTGGACTTCCAGTTCCATCTGACTTGGATGTCAAGGTTCTTCTCGTAAACATTGAACAAGTACTCCAAGATTGTCTTGGATTCTGCTGCCTCCAATCCCACAATACGAACCGTCATGGATCTGTTGACGAACAAGTACTTCCATCCAGTGGCAGGGTGAGTTCTGACAATAGGGTGCTCTCTCTCGATGTGAGCTGGTCCGTTGAATGGTCTCTCTCTGTTGATGTAACCGTGAGCAGAACGGTAAATGGCAGTCTTACCGTCCAAGAACTTTTGGAATGCTGGCGACAACTTGTCGTAAGCAGCATATCCCGAAGCCCAGAGCGTGTCACCACCAACAGCTGGAATGGTATCGTTGTGCAAGTGGGTGATACCTGCGGGCTGGAACTCGTGAACCAAGTCGGCGTGCCATTGGCCGTTGCCCTTAGTGTTATCTCTGAAAGTCAAAGGAAGGCCAAAAAATTCTTTGGCGTAGTCTTGCCAGATCACAGAGATACCGTTCAAGTCGTCACCGTTGACTCCGTTGGGCACTCTTGGAACTTGTGGGTGGACCTCCACTTGACCCCAGTACTTACCCAACTCCAATTGCTTTTGAGGGGACAAATCCTGGTCTCTGAAAAAAACAACCACTCTCTCAGCGATCAACAAGGCTAACTCGTCTTTTTGCTGGTCGGTCAATTCGGAAAGTTGTAACCCGACAATTTCCGTACCGATGTGGTTGGTCAAGTTGTTGACCTCTTTGGCGGCACCAAACAAGGCCTTCTTCTCGGGGTCAGCATTCTTACCTCTCTCGATGTATGGGTACTCTTTGTTGCGGACCTCAAAAGCCTCGTCGACGTAGGTAGGAATATCTTCTCTGTCAGGGACTCTTGGGTAACCCTTGGACAAGTCAATGCCGTACTTTTCGAGTCTAGTTCTGGCAGGTGCAGGCAACTTCTCCAACCAGGAAGCAGCAGAGCCAGTTTTGAATTCTTTCTTGCCCCAAGGTCTTCCAACCACGCTCAACTTTGACAATTTGTCAATGGCGGATTGGTATTCTGGGCTGGTTTCGTTAGTCTGGACAATTGCAGGAGCCATTTTGAGGGATGTTTTATGATAAGTAGCTGATCAGATGATCTTGATTTGTGAAAAATACCCCTGGACCTTGACCATCTTATAAAGGATTCCTTCCCCACGCGGATTACTAAGCCCAACGAAGTTCGGGAACCACAGTTTTGCACCCATTCTTATCGCGCGAAATCTCCTCATCCACAGTGATGCAGGGTGTGGCATTTTCCGCAGCTCAGAGCCAGGAATCCCCGGAGTTGCGCTAAAAACAATACCGCACCCACCAGGCGAGCGTCGGGAAAAGGAACTCCCGCTCCGCCTATGTGCATGACTAATGCCTAGGGCAAGTAATGCTACATGATATACGAGCTGTCTTAAAGATTATTGCATAAATCAGCCAATCCCTGGGTGCGAACCCTTTTCAATTAATAAGCAGAGACATAGCTGATTGTTGTATGGCTCACCAATTGTACTGGCTATCGTAGATACCCGTACAGCCGAAGATAATTTAATTTTGAGGACACGTTCAAGTGCAATTTTCTGTTGATACCAAATATATGACCTGTTTACATCTAAGATTCTAGTCTAGTTAAAGTATATAGAGGTTGAGTCATATCTAGATGAATTCCGCTTGTATGAGCTCATGTCACTGTGGATGCCGCGAGGATGCAGTGCTCGACGCATGTCTGCCATAAAAATGTGGCACATTCCTGCAGTTTAAAGTAGTCTAATTTGTGGATAAAGGACAAGCTTATCCTTAAAGGGAAAGTCGCCGGGCCGTGAACGGGTTGCAATTAAGAAGCGACTCAAAATGAATTTTTTGTGCCCGCTCCTTTAAGAAAATGTGCAAAGCGTCCAACAACTCTTTCTAGTTTCGTCGGAATTAATAAATCTTTGAAAGCTCTTCGATTTCGTACTCGATCCAAGTGGCCATGCAGTTTTGATCCATGTTGTGCCCACTATCGTCGAACTTGCCTGGCTTACAACCCCTGGTGTTGTCACTGTTAGGGCAATTAGTGTATGGCGAGTGGTAGTATCCGATGTCTCTGAACCAGTGGATGTCCTTTTTGTCAGCAAACAATGCCAAGGCCAAAGAGTGCACTGGTGCATCTCCCCATCGCTCATAGTAAAAGTTGCCCGTCTCATCTAAATGCTTGAACCAATTGGTATATGCCTCACTTCGATAGAAATCCATATCAGCAATTTCGAAGTTCGACCAGAAATGACATGTCGAATATCCGTTCGCCGTCTTGGCCTTCTTGGGGTTCTGTTGGTTTTCAGTTATCCATTGGAACGCCCCGTTCGAGTTCACATACTTGTAGTTGTCGCCTGTGTTGAGAAACTTGAGGGTTTCAGGGAGCAACGACCGGATACTGAGGTCAATGTCGTACAAGTTGATGGTAAACCCGTACAACTTCTTGGTTCCCGCGAGGTATTTAAACACGTCGTAGTTCAAGTCAGTGTAAAACTTCACACTAGGTTCGATTCTCCAGTAGTACTTGTACTTTTGCAACTCTGGCAAATTTTGGAACTTGCCCGAATAGAACCGACACATATTGTGGTAGGAGCCCTTCTTAGCGTACGCAACCTTTTGATCGTGGAGTTGCTGCATGGCTACTCTTTCCCTCTCGGTGTCGATCGTCAGTGGCTTATCCCACACTTCTGGTGGTATATGCACAAATTCGATTGGAGCATCGGTGAAGGATCTGACCCGTTCTTTGAACCTTTCGGTGAAAGGCTCATCGTTGAGAAACGTGTATGGGTAGTGAAATTTGTGGTTGAAATGACTCTCGAACTGCCTCATGGTGCTCCTGATCCCAGATATTTCATTATTTCTGACTAGCGCAATAATGGTGGCATTCTCATGCTTGTACGTCAGGATGTCTTCGGGAGGCCGGATGGAATCCATATCAAAATCCTTTGGCTCATTGATCTTTTGAGCCAAGACGAGATCATACACCTCTTGGTTGGTAGCTAGGATTTGCTTGGGCGTACCCTCTTTATTCTGGATGTATTTGAAGGACACAGCTTGTGGTTCTAAGTTGTAGCCAAGGGTAACGGTGGTGTTGGTGGTGAGTCTCAAGAGGGACATCACATTGGCGTAGTGTTTGTCTAGTAAAGTGGGATCAACGGTATGGTGGTATGTGACCATCGAAATGATAAGAAGTAGCACGATCAAAGGTGCTATCACCTTGACTATGAACTTCGGTATACGGAACGACAAAGAAGAGAGCATTGTCAGTGTCCAGTGTTCCGTGCCAGTGACTGAAATTCAGCGATATGTACCGCTTCATGTCGGAATCTTAGGAGGTCCTGCGTGGGGACAAGGCTCATTCCGGAAAAGGTGTCGCAGAACCCTATCGATCACAAAGCGAAAAATGTGACGTGATCTACGATGACAGCGGCCTACATATTCTTAAAACCTGAATACTACTGACTTCTGAATGCCCCATTATTTGGTGTGCCCAAACCTGTCACTTCTCTTTGTCATATGCACCCGGTTGCAGGTTTTGCGCAGAAGACGCGCTTTGGCTGTACAGGGCAAGCCAAGGCGGCATTGTCTGTGGTTAGTCTACAATACACTATGGAAATGGCGAATATTCTTTGGGCTAAATAAAGAAGGTGTTGCTGCATACATATAAGGCGTTTATTTTGCTTCTTCATTGTGTGCTGATTTTTAAGGCCTTTGAAGCTCATACACGTTCACACTTTCAAGAGGCCTCAAACATCCTATTTTTGAAAAACTTTCACTGGCAAGGCTTAGGAAAAAAAATATTTTAACCGAGTTACAGGGTTTTCAAACATTCATGATTTTTTTTTTCATTCAACGGAAAATGCAACGCCTCGCCCTTTACCTTATAGACTTGTTTCTTTTTAGACATACTTGCTGGTATTGAGCTACCCCAGCACCACCAACGTAGACCATGTAAATATCAAGCGCATTCCTAGACGACGCGGAAGGCTTCTATTACCTTAAAAACCAGAATAAACTACTGATCGAAAAATCTGCATATAACACCGCGGACATGGCCAGTCACCTATTGGACTCACCTCTATGGTCATGGCATTCTCTACAAAAGCACTATGCTTCAAGAGAAGTCTATGTGAGCTTCCTGATAAACTCAAAACTCTCACAAAGTTTTCTTTCCCCTTAGCTACCCACAGCATCAAAGATGTCAGCAGCGAAATACAAGGACCTGTGACGTTGAATGGCCATCTCCACAGGAAACCCCGGGTTCAGGCCAAAAGAAGTTTTGCAGAGCTTAGAGATATCAATGGCGATGTGATCCAACTTTATATGGATCCTCAAATCACGCCCGCGGACTATTTCTCCCTCTTGAAGGACTCAGGTGCAGAGGATTCCGTCAGTGTTACAGGCCATATCCAGAAAAAAGTCCCCAAAAAAGGGCAGGACAAAGCAGAATACGAATTGGTGGTGTCTAGCTTCCAGAACTTGAACCCTGCCGGCGTTGAAGCTGCGCAGTTGGACAACTTAAAGCATACTGCTCCTCAAGACATTCCTCCAAAGTTCCGCTTTCTTCAGCTTCGAGGCTCGGCATTGCAGAATGCGCTCAAGACCAGAAGCAAGGTGTCTCAGTTGGTAAGAAACACTTTGATTGATGAGCACAATTTCACGGAGATCGAAACTCCGCTACTATTCAAGTCCACGCCAGAGGGAGCCCGGGAATTCCTTGTGCCCACCAGGTCGCCAGATCGCTTCTACGCTCTTCCTCAATCCCCTCAACAATACAAACAAATTCTCATGAGCTCGGGCTTCTCGAGGTATTTTCAATTTGCAAAGTGTTTCCGTGATGAGGACTTGAGAGCTGATAGACAACCGGAGTTTACCCAAATCGATCTCGAGTTGAGCTTTATCAATTCGAAGAAACAAGTTATGGAGGTGATCAATAGTGTAATTCGGAACATCTGGCTGGCCGTCATGCCCCGCCCAATTTTGAATCTAGAGTCAGACGGGTACTTGCACCCTGTCACTTCAGAGAAGGCGTTCTCTTCTTTGGCCTACATCGACGCTTTGAGCAAATACGGTATCGATAAGCCTGATTTGAGATCAAATTTGTCCTTCATTGATCTCTCGGAACACGTGACTCCACTTCAATCGCCTAAGGAATTCCCGATTCTCGAAGCTTGTGTACTCAAGGGTGCCTTTTTCCCAGGTGAGAAGGGAACCAAAATACCCCACGCATTAAAAGAGGCCGCAAATTATACCAGAAGAAAACCGATCATCATAGCGTTAGAGACTGAACATGATTGTGAGTCTTGGTACCAAAAATTCCTCGACAAAAAGGTGTTTGAATTGAAACCTGAGGCTTCTTTGAAATCCTTGCAAGACGCATTGGGATTGCAACCAGGAGATGTTCTTGCGTTCTCCACTCGTGCTGAAATGCCATATGAAAATCCTACTCCTTTGGGAAAGTTCAGACAACTCGCAATAGAAGCCTTCCCTGAAAAATGGAACAGACCAATCATGTCTAGCAACGGTACCCTAATCAAGCAGTATGACAGGAGCAAAGAGTTTGTTGCTACGTGGGTGGTGGAGTTTCCTCTCTTCAGTCCTGTCGAGCTCTCTGAAGATTCTGATCTGAATTTCCCCAAATACAGCGCTAGTCAGCTCGAGGCCACGCACCACCCTTTCACCATGGCCAAGAGTGAGGACTACGAACTTCTCGCCTCGGACCCATTGAAGGTACATGGTGAGCACTACGATTTGGTCATCAATGGAGTAGAAGTTGGTGGTGGATCTCGAAGAATACACGATCCGGAACTTCAAAAGTACGTGTTCAAGCAAATCCTTAAGATCCAGAATTACGATGTTTTATTTGGACATCTTCTCAAGGCATTGAGCTTTGGATGTCCTCCTCATGCGGGAATTGCTTTGGGCTTTGATCGTTTGTGTGCAATGCTTATAGGAAGTCAAACTATCAGAGATGTGATAGCATTCCCCAAGAACCAATCTGGATCAGACCCTGTTGTTGAGAGTCCCACTGACGTGGCTACAAAGACTCTCAACGAATACTTTATCAAAAAGTTATAGACAATGTAAATAGTTTATTTGTATATAATGTGAACCATTGGCTCAATTTTGTACTGTAGAAGAAATGTATTAACGGTTGCGTCCTCTGAAATTATTTCTCTTGGGGAATGGGGTGGAGTAATCAGGTCCTGCAGCCCGTTTCTCCCTCTCCTCCAGTTGTTGTTTCTTGCGGTAGTTGGCCTCCATTTTCAACTGAATTGGAGTCTTATGACTTTGAACAGTTTCCTCTTCGTCTCCTGCTTCAGCGTAGTATTCACGTTCTTGCTCTTTCACCAATGCTTTCCAGTCGAACTTTTTACGCACGAAAAGCTCCATGGACCAGTTTTTCCAAACGAGTCTTCCGTAAATACTATCCTTCACTTGGTTAGCTTTTGCCATCAACTCAGACCCAATCCGGTCCTTGTACATAGGCAATAACACGGTGAATGTCCATAGCTTGTCCACGATATGGGAACCATACGAATTGCAGGCCAAGTCAAAAATTTTGCCGGAGAAAATATTGAGGAATTTCTTTCTCATGATTAATAGGTCTCTTGGTTCACCTTGGGAAGCCGTTTTGACTGTGAGTGCGTGCTCCACAACGTGGGAGAAAACTCCATGGCAGCACATTTGCTTAAATCTTTCGGGAGAAAGAGCCATGAAATTGAACCACGAGCAAATCACAAAGTTGTAGTCGTACTCCATCAACTTTTCTAGGAAAAGTGCACGTCTTCTTTCTTCTGCAGTGGGCCAGTCGTCTCTGGTGTTTCCCAAAGTGGATCCGGTCAACTGAAGTACGTTTTCGAAAAGCTCGGTGGTGGTATCATCAGTGGGTTCATTGAGATTATAGTTAGGGGCGAATTTCAAGAAGAATTGTTCGATCAACTCGTCTTTTCTGTAGTGGAATCTCAGGATAGATGCCTCTATGACAGATTTACCCAAATCAATGTTCTGGTTTTCTGATATAGAGACAAGTTTCGAGATGTGGGGAATGATCTCGTCCAAAATAAACTCAACTTCTCCTGCCTTCAATTTCACTAGCAAAGCTTGGATAATGTAAACTCCGGTGGTGGCTCTTTGGGCCAACTTCAAGACCCGGTCCTTGATGTAAAGCTTGTATAATCTCTCAATGTATCTCATTCTTGCACCGTCGTTTTTGATGAGAGACTCGAGGAAATGCGATCCCACGCTGTCTGACAAGAGGTACTCGACAAAAGCAGCTTCTTTTTCGTCTCTTCCCTCTCTTTCAAAGAGGAAGAGCTTGTGCCAAATCAGACGGTCTCTGTCAGTGATACCCTCCACTCTCACAAGAAGCTGGAGAACAGGAGAGGCGACTTTGTCTATGGCGAGTTCTCTGACAGTCTTGACATCCCAATCTGCGGAGACATTGGAGATAAGCTTCTTGAGTTCGTCTTTAAACGAAGGTGGTACTTCATACGCACGGCTGAAGTTATCGTTGTCCTTGATTTCGATCATTTTTCTGGCCACCTTAGACTTCTTGGACCGCAAAACAGAGTGAGCCATGGTGGTGGACGGCAACTCCTTTCCTGAAATAATCAAGATGACCATTCTCATGACATGCGAGGCGTACTGATGCAGGAGCATAGCCTTCCAATGAGGTGCAAACAGGTTGAGCATCTGGATGAACAACGATTCCATCGTCTTGGAAGCAATGTACTTGTCTTCCTCAGAAAGAGACTCGTCTAGTTCCTCATCATTTTCGTTGTCGTGGGCCAATTCCTTCTCCACCAAGGCAGCGCTTCTCACGAGAAGTGTTTCCAAGACATGGGACGAGTATTTGTGGTGGGCCAAAGCAGGAAAGTGGCCCTCAAAGGAATGGAAAATGTTCTTGAGCTGGCGGTCCGAGGCACTCAACACCAATCTCTCCATCAATTTAGAGCAGATTTGGTTGGTGACAAGCTTCAATTCCTTGCCGCGTGCTTCTTCCAAAACCGAGCGGATGAAGCCTGCTCTTTCTTCATCGGAGTCAAAAGCGTTGGCATTAAGCGTGGACTCGGCCTGCTTGAAGTAGTCGATTTCCGTTGGGTCGACCAATCCAAAGAACACTGAGGAGAATTCTCCATCTTGCTTTGAGGCCTTCAGCTCTTCTTGGACTCCAACATCGACTTCCACATCCGAATCGTTGGCCACTGTTTCTGAACCTGCAGATGGCCGCTCTTTATAAGCCTTTTTATTTTCTCTTCTCCCTCTTGGCTTGGCCATTGTGTGGTGATAGATCAAGTATTGAAAAATTCAAGTGAGATGAGATGAGTGCGTAGCGCATCGCGGCTTGTGGAGTTAGTGCATAAAGCTACTTGGGTGAAGTAAAGAGACAGAATAAAAACGCAGCCGTCTCTAGATTATATTTTTAATTTTCTAATAATTCATCCTTAGGAATGTTAGGTCTCTTTTTAGGGTCTCCATAACCAGTTATGAATCTAAATAGTATGTACTGGAGATGGCATGCTAATGACCCTCCATCAAGTCTAGCCTTTCACTAAACATTTAAATTAATCTAATTTGAATTGAACAGGTGGATTAAAATTCATACATTGATTAAATCTAGGGATCTCGATTACCAATTCGATCGAAAAGAGCTGTGTGCTATCGCATATCTAACAAATAGTGGATCTCGTACTTTCAGAGAACAGTGCCAGAATGATTGTAGCTTCATTACAACTTTGGTCTTGCATTTTCTTCAGCTTGACGAGCCTTCAATTTGGCAGGGTCTTGGCTAGTAAGCTTGTGCCAAGCAAGCAAATGAGGGTAGTCCTTAGGTGGGTTTACGTTGAGACCCAAGTCCTTCATTCTGCTAGTATCAGTGAAAAGGTTCTGGTTAATAGGGAAGTCCAAGATGAAGTCAGCACCGGACAACTTGTTGCCCACAAAGTAACCTCCGTTTTTGTTTTTCAACTGATTGTCCAAGAAGGCCAAATGGTTGAACAACTTCTTCAAGTAGTACTCGGAGTTCATCTTGGAAACAATGTATTTCACCAATGCTCCAGCACCAAACGGAGCTCTCTTCACAGCGAAAGAACCCACCAAAAGCGACACAATGTGGGGCTGCAAAGTACCCTCGGCAAAGTGCAAGTAGTAGTTGACCAATTCCTCATCTTCCTCATTGTCAGGAGTCAATTCCTTGTTAGTGTCGTAGTGGCGAATCAAGTACAGCACAATTTGACCTGACTCGGCAAGAGTAATTGGCTTGGTGGATCCTTCCTTGAAGACCTGGACAAGTGGGGACAATCCAGTGGGCCAGACGTCCTTCATTTCCTTGGGGGCCAAGTAATCGGGGCCTCTCTCGTAGACCTTCAATTCATAGTCAAGATTGAGTTTCTCCAAGAGCCAGACGATTCTAGAAGCTCTGGAGTCGGAGAGGTAGTGCAAAATGATTTTATCAGGCATTGAGAAAGTAGTAGTGGTGGGAGCGAAATGTCCCCACGCATTCTATTTATCTGGCTGCGGAGCCAGCAATTGCACATGAAAATACATTTATGTCACGGTGCGTACATGCCTAGACTCACCACGGGCTTGATCAGCTGACAAATTTGTAGCAGGGTTCAGCCACCCCAATTCCGCCATTCCATTATTTATTAGCTAAAAAAATCATAAAAATATGAATAGAATACATAATTTAATGCTATAAAAAACTGGCCACTAAGCACTGGTTAGCCACAGCTGGGCCTCGGCCAGGTCACGACGGTCGGGTCACGTGCTACGGCATATTGAAAGGTCATACAATTAATTTTTTTTTTGACTCGAAAGTCTGGACTACTCGCTATAGACATCATGAACAACTCAAAGCAAATAGGGTCGATCTTGTTCATATGCTAAGCCAGGTGTATGGGCTCATGTGCTACAGATAAGGCATCTCCATGTATATTTCGTGCGTAGATGCGAAAAAAATCACATCCATCTCATCATGGCTACAGACGAAAGTACCAAGAAGTCGATCCATTCATTGGTTTTGGATGCTACGCCGCTCATCACGCAGCTGGCTTCGGCTTTACAGCAATTCGGCCAGGAGTTTTACACCACTCCAGGGGTCAGGGCCGAGTTGAAAGATGAGCACTCCAAGTCTCAGTTGGCCATCTGGGGAGACACTTTGGTGGTTCGCCAGCCCAAGCAAATTTACATCAACAAAGTCAGCGCCTTTGCCAAATTGACTGGTGACTATGCTGCTTTATCTATGAACGATGTCCACGTCATAGCACTTGCATACGAGTTAGAGTACTTGAAGAACGGAGATAAGTACTTGAGAAGTTATCCAGGCCAGAAGCTCGATTCCGATGAGCCTGTGCCCGAGTATAAGCCAAGATACCAAAGGCATGAAGAGGCTACCGAGGAAGAAAATGAGGCAGAGAAGCCAGAGGAGGATGACGGGTTCCAAGTTGTATCCAGGAAGAAGAACAAGCCAAGAAAATACAGGAACTTCGAGAGGCCAGTAGAGATGAAGGAGGAGGAAAACAAGGAAGAGGAGGAAAAGAAAGAGGAGGAAGTAGAGGAAAAGAAAGAAATGGAAGAAAGCATAAAAGATGTCACAGAAGAGCTTGAGCTGTCGACGCTAACAGAGGAGTACGACGAGGAAGACGACGATGGTGAGTGGATCACCCCCACCAACCTCCAGGAAACCATGTTCAAAGACACCAAGGAGTCCGTGCAGGACCAAGACAGCCAGGAGGTCATCCCGGTAGCACTCTCTACTGGAGATTTTGCTTGTCAGAACACATCCATGCAGCTTGGGTTGAAGCTCATGAACCCAGTCTCCGGAAAGCAGATTAAGCGGGTGCGTAACTACATGTACAGATGTCACGCATGCTTCCACATGTCGCCCATGCTAAAGTCAGGCGTGCGCAAGCATTTCTGCCCTAAATGTGGAGGAGACACTTTGCTCAGATGTGCCGTTTCGGTGGACAAAGCCACGGGAAAAGTCACACCTCATTTGAAGGCCAACTTCCAGTGGATCACCAAGGGCCAGGTGTACTCTGTTGCGTCGCCACTCAGTAAGAACACCAAGAAGCAGCAGGGTAAAGCAGGGTACCAGCATAATAAGGAAAACAGGCATCGCAAGTTACAGGACCCTGAAATTTTCCGAGAGGACCAGAAAGAATATACGCAGGCCTTGAAGGAAAGTGCCTACCACAGAAGAAAGAGTGAGAAGATGCTTGAGGAGTGGATTGGCGGTGGAAGTGCCGACAATATCATCTCTCCATTTGGTTCTTCTCACAGATCTTCGGATGTGAGGGTAGGTCGAGGCCGCAATGCGAACGCTGTCAAGGGAAAGAAGAAGAGATGAGATCTGCGCAGATATAAATATAATAGAGATTAGTGAACAGAAACCGTAGACAAAAAATAGACAAGAGTCCGAATAAAAAGAAAAGACATGATAAAAATAATAGGAAAATAAAAGAGTAGAAAAATAAAAGAACAGAAGTAAAAAAAAAAAGCAAAAAATTTGCCTGAACTGGTAAAAATCTCTACGTCAAAAAAGGAGCAGCCAGCGCTTTCTCGCTGCGAACATATACCTGCCACTATTGTCTACTAAGTGTTGTCACCTTCGCCAGGACTGTCTACTATATTTAGCCGCGCGCACATACAATGCTGCGGTATCTAGCGTACTACTTCAATCGCCAATTCTCTTTTGTTACTGTCATCACAGCTCTTCACTAGTTGTCAGGGCTGCATCCACTCTTAAGACGGCCAGAACAAAAAAAAAAAAACATAGAACAACCAGAAATATCTCCTAACCCACGAATATATCCTAAAACGTCATATTGCGTCACAAAGCCTTATACCTTGCTTCTCAAAATTCATGAGCTCGGCACAAGCAGCTGCCACGGCGGCTTTTAAGGGGAACAAGTCCTCTATCGAGAAAAACACAAATGCCAAGCCAAACCTCCGACTACCGCGTGAGGCTATGGTGCCCAAACCGGCGTCTCACAACACAAAGCTTTCATCATCGGTGCCATTGGCTTCTCCCCAACCACCAACAACATCCAAATCATTGCCACGACCCAGTACTGCTAACGATGCCGACCACGAAGAAAATATGCATACTCGTTCAGACACACAAGACTATTTCAGCTACAGAAAGAGTGGCTCCAAAGATGGCCCCAAAACTGGCCGTTGCAAGGTGCCTACAAATACCCGGCCTCAGGATATGCTAGACTCTGTACGGCAATCCATCATGTCTAAGTCTAAAACCAACACATCCAAAGAATCGTACGCCAAGAACCAGGCGGCCATCAATGAGTTCCGCAATACCGTGGACTCCAAGAGAGTTTCCACTCCCACTCCAGGAGAATCGCCCTGTCAAAGTACTTACTCTGCATTACATTTGGGAGATCGAAGGCTCCATTCTTCATCTTCCTTGATCCTGAACTCCAGCAATACCACATCCGATCCAGGCTACGCTTCCCATAGCAATTTGTCCCACTCTTCTTTCGGTTCCGCATTATCCGAAAACGATGCCCTGGACCACAGTATCCCAAACCTTACCGTCACCCTACATAACAACAGCAGCGACGAGAGACTCCGAACACATAGCTCCAGAGCCGTTGCGCCCATTCCCATTCCGCCGTCTCCAAATGCCAGGGCCCGAGAAATGGCCGTCATCAACGACAGTATGCCGCATCTATCGCTACTGCATCCGGCCTCGAGTTCTGATGCCTTGATGGATTCCAACATTCCAATAGTGAAACCAGGACGCAAACCTCCTCCATCTCTGGGCTTGGATACGCCAGCTTCACGCTTACCAGCGCCTCGTGGTAGCTCAGAAAGTGACCGAATTAGATCTCCCACGAGCGATACTGACGACAGCACGGGGCTCAGCTTCCCATTATTTCCGGAATTGTCTATGAAGCAGGGCCGTCGAAATCTCTTCAAGAAAAAGAAAAAGGTAGATTCCAAAGGCGTGGTGTACGATCCATCATCAACCCATAATGATGAAGCCGAAAACGATCTAATACCCAGCAGTGGCCACAACCCGGTCAGCACACAGCATGTTAAACTTAAGACAACTATGCGAAAGATGAGTAAGAGGAAAGAACGCAAGACTTTATTCAATGAAGACAAACCCTGGAAAAATCAGAAGGACTTGGAGGTGATCTCAGAGCTGCAAAGAAAACGTTACGAGGGTTTATGGGTGAGCAACAAGGGCTTGTACATGGATCATGTGGTGACCAAGTTGGTAGGAGTGGATTACTCGGGGCATGAGACTCCCAAAGAGGAAGGGGACTCTCGCTTCAGTGAAAAAGATATCATCGAGAGGGCGGCCAAGCTATCGTCCCAAGCGTACACCGAAACAGACCAGCCGAACTTAGCGGCGCTACATGGATTGAAAGATGCTACGCCAAATGAGTTGATCCACGGAGCAGTGGTGAAGAGACTCTGGTGCAGGAGTAAGCTACCACTCGAGACATTGGAGGCTATATGGAATCTTGTTGATTTCAGGAACGATGGAACATTGAACAAGTCCGAATTCATCGTGGGGATGTGGTGCGTGGACCAGTGTCTATTTGGGCGAAAACTCCCCAAAGTCGTCAGCAAACTGGTGTGGGCCAGTTTGGGAAGTCTCGGTGTTAATGTCACTATCAAAAAGAAGCGCCGTTAGTGTGCAGGCCGCGGATGCGTTCATTGTGCAGTTACCCGTTTTGTTGGTGATTGCGATACAGGACTAAACTAACTTTATACCTTGGCCCACAACAAACTTTATTATAGCCCTGCGTTTCAAAGGCCGACAAATATATAAGGAAATTAATAGATTCATTATCCTCGCTCAAGCGACTATTATTACCCGCCCACTGCGCCCAGATCTCCTGCTAGCTGGCCGAGATCTAACTCGAAGCACTCAAAGCACCAGGATTCCAGCTACCCGCCATGAATTTGCTGGACATGTTGTCTACAGATGCGACCGTCTATCAAACTGATGACGCAGTCAATTATTTCTACAACGATGTGTTGCCCACGCAGCCCCAGGTCTTCGGCCGACCAACGATATACCATTTTCCTACCACCTTTTCGGGTCTCCAGGCCGATTTGTCCGAGGCCGTGGTGCAAATGTTCTCCTCGAGCCTAAGAAACCGCCTCTCGTCCCATGCACAAAGAGCCAGAATCAGCAATCTTTTGGAACCCTCGGAGAGCATGCTAAATGGCCAGCTCAACGGTCATTCGCATGACGACACGGCAGCTTGCTCACTCATGTTCAACCTGCTTTCGACAATAAGTATGCATCCTTCGCTTTTGGTGGACCACTTCATCCCCAAGGGCTTGCTACTTCTGTCCACCAAGGCCTCGTTGTCAAGCCAATCAGGAAAGTTATTGCTCGTAGACAAACTTATCAATATGATTTCCGAGAAATTCGACGTTTCGTCGCCGGACAAGGACTTCAACTTATTGGTGGTGGCCAAGAGCATCAAGGAGTTGGAGCTTGTGGAAGGCCTTGTGATTGGCAAGAAGCTCCGATACAAAAACGTCAGCACCGGCAAAAGTCTCTACGAAGAGGACCATCCTCAGAATAAAGCCGTGAAAGAGGAGCTTCCTGAAGACGAAACAGGCAACGATCCTATTCGAAAGCGTCGAGAGAGAAACCGGCAGAAGACTGACCAGAAAGACGAAGCTGAGTTCCAGTTGAAACTCATCACCAGCAGCCACTTGTGCCTGTCGTACTCATCCGATGTGCAATTTGACTTGATCATATCGTTTGATGCCGAAATCGATACTTCTGCCCCCAGCTTGGATCTCCTCCGGTCAAAGTCCATGAACCACCTTGTACCGATCATTATCCCAGTTCCTGTTTTCTCCATCGAGCATATCATGGCGTTGGTGCCTCAACCAGAGGTGGACTTGGGAGGCTTGTCGTCTGAAGCTGAGGCCAAATGGCAAATGCAAGTGTTGAGTATCTTTGTCACCAATCGGCAAAAACTCTTTGAGGACAATTCAATGGGGTCGTTGGGCGAGTACTATGCCAAAAACGAAGACGACATCACAGACTGGCTCATGAATTGGCAAACTCAGGATCCGCCGGCACTGTTGAAAACACTCAGCGACTTTTCAAAGGAAGTAGAGCTCGACTGCTCCCGTGAAACATTAGAGAGAAAATTGGCTGATAATCACTTGGATGCACTTGGAAAGTTATTCAAGGAAACTGATAGCCGTTGGCAACAAATCAGTCCGCAAACGTTTGAAAACGGATATGGAATCGACTATGCCACTTCGAGAAAAAACTTAGCCAAATTTGTGGCTTTAAGAAAGAACCAGGTGGAGTTGCTAATACAAAAAGGCACGCATGAGGTCCTCCCTCGGTTGCGGGAGAGAGAATCTAGAAGACAGGAGGAGATTGACCATGATGAGGACCAAATAGGTGAGCAATATCGAAAGCTTAGAAAGCTCAACGAAGAAGTGGCCATCGCAGACCGAAAGTTCAACCGGGTGGAAACAGAGCACCACAAGTTGTTGGAGCAGTCGAACGAAATGATGGCCAAAAAACAGTACTTGGAAGAGACATTGGCAAAAGACGAGGAGCAGTTTGACAAAATCACCCAGGAACAGCTCACCACCATTAAACAATTACAAGAGGAACGCGAAATTCTACAACGGGAGAAGGACACCGTTATCAAGGAAAGCGAAGCCGTCAGAGAGGAGTACCAGGCCAAGTCCACCGAAGCAGTAAAGCAGACCAATTCACTACAAAAAACCAAAGAAAAAGAAACCAAACTTAGAAGAAAGTTGGAGGGTCCGGGAATGCAGCTTCTTCCATCTCTCGCCAGAAGAGACGAGCTTGCAGCATTTGAAAGCCAGATGGATCGGATTAGCAAGGAACTTGGCTTCATCAAGCACATCTTCTCTCTGCAGTACGAGAAGATCATAAAAGAGCGCAGTGCGTTGTTGGAGTCCAGTGTGCAAGGCGGCTCAAGCAGTCGTACGAATAACCGAATAAGCCGAGCCTCTACGCCGTTTTAGCCGCAACCAAAAACAACACACCCACGGACGGCGGCCTTAAATAAATAAATGTGTCGTTTATCTATAAAAAAAACTCTCGGATCCATCAGATGAGTTTTAAAAATGTACAATTTTTGATTCACCCCATTCACGTCAATACCCCAAAAACTTAAATGGTCCCACTTGTATACAGGCCCACATGCAATTTACCGGCCGAGGCGATCAACTGCGAAATTACATACTTCTCCACTCCACCCCAAGGATGAAATACCACGATTTATTAGAAAACCCATTGTGGAAGCATCCTTCGGTTCCGCATAGCTGGGACGAATTGGTGCTCTTAGCCAAATCTGAGGCCATCCTCTTCAATGCTGGTGTAGTAGCATACTTTAACAATAACTACATTAACAGAGAACATGGGTACTTCTGGCTTGTTCGGGATTTGGTCATTGCTTATGCATTGTATTCGGCCATTCTTTACCCCGTGTTCCGGCCGCTAGTAGTGTATGGCCCAGTGAAGGTTTTGGGCGAACTCTATGGATGTGCAGTCAAGAAGGTTTCTGGAATTGCAATGGCATTGCCACCCATCAAGAAGAAGGTGGATTCGGAATTGCAGAAAACTGTGGCACTGGTGGAGGCGGAAATCATCAAAAACGACAAGTCGCTTCTCCAGTTCCCTGTTTTGCCTGAACAAGGTGTGGATTCGGACTTGGTGCTCCATGAACTCAACTTCACCTCAGATACTCTTGCCCACAGCGATTGGCAGGCAGGAAAAGTGTCGGGGGCAGTTTACCATGGAGGAGACTCGTTGCTTGCTTTACAGCTGCAGGCTTACCAATTGTACAGTGTAGCCAACCAGTTGCACCCAGACGTTTTCCCAGGCATCCGTAAGATGGAGGCTGAGGTTGTTGCTATGGTGCTTAGCTTGTTTAATGGTCCCGAGCTGGCCTGTGGCTCAACTACTTCAGGTGGTACAGAATCTCTATTGTTGGCTGGATTGGCTGCCAGGGTCTATGGATATAGACAGAAGGGTATAACTGCACCTGAGGTGATTGCTCCCATCACGGTGCATGCTGGAATCGAAAAGGCCTGCTACTACTTTAAAATGAAGCTCCACAAGGTGGAAGTTGACCCGGTCACCTACAAGGTGAATGTCAACAAGATGCGCCGCTTGATCAATGGAAACACTGTTTTGTTAGTGGGATCTGCACCTAACTACCCACACGGGATTATCGATGACATTGAGGACATCTCCAAATTGGCAGTCAAACACAACATTCCTCTTCACGTGGACGCTTGTTTGGGCTCTTTTATTGTGACGTTCTTGGAGAGATCCAAAGTCCACGGAGACAGAAAAATCCCGTTGTTTGACTTCCGCGTGCCTGGAGTTACGTCCATCTCTTGTGACACACACAAGTATGGGTTTGCTCCAAAGGGATCGTCTATCATCATGTACAGAAATACCGAGATAAGGCAATGTCAATACTACGTCCAAAGCGATTGGACAGGAGGCATGTATGGCTCGCCCACTCTAGCTGGTTCTAGACCCGGTGCGCTCATGGCTGGATGCTGGGCCACGCTTTTAAACATTGGAGCTTCGGGCTACGAAAAGTATTGCTATGACATTGTGACGGTGATGAACACAGTCAAGCGGGCCATCAAGACGCAAGACTCACTCAAAGCCAACTTGGAAGTCCTTGGTGACCCCTTGGCCTCCGTTGTGTCTTTCAAAGTGCGGGACTCGAGTAAGCTCAACATCTACCAAATTGGCGATGCTATGTCTAAGAAAGGCTGGCACTTGGCCTCGTTGCAGAACCCTCCAGCATTACACTTTGCATTCACTCGTCTCTCCGTTTCGTCAGTCAACGTTTTAATTGCAGACTTGATCGATACAGTGGAGGACCAGCTAAAGGCAGAGTCCATACCAAAGTCAGACACTGCTGCGTTGTATGGAGTTGCAGGAAGTGTATCCACAGCCGGTATTGCAGACCGAGTGATTGTCGCATTCCTAGATGCTCTCTACAAATTGTAGGAGCTGACGGTGAGAGGTGGACCCAAGCTAAAAACGCAGACCCTTGTCGATATTTTGATTATTTATATTTAACCGGAACCTTGCCACAGACCGTAAAATCATTTTACAAGAACTTTTAATCCTACTCCGAGACTTTTAGGTGAGGCCGCTTGGATGCAAAATTCTGTGTCTTCTCGCAGGATGCGACTTACTCGCACAGTAGGTGAACATTAAAACCATGGACCAATATTAAGCACTTCCCTCTACACATCACCAACTCCCCGATCAACTCATAATATACGATGTTTCTCCGACATCTCCTCATATACAGGCGAGCGTATTCCACCAAAATGGCCCAACCGTCTCTTGGCAGCGCAGTGTTCTCTGGCCAAAAGCTTCCGAAGAGCCTCTCTCTACTGCGTGGGGACACTCCTCAACCACTCTACACTTTGAACAAAGACCAGATCCTCCAACTCAAAAACAGACAGCTCAAGGAGTTGCTAAACCTTCCTTACAAAGATACCGGCAACTCGGATACTTTCTGCATGACTCTTCTTGACATAATACATGACAACATACTTGTGAAGCCCACACAAGCAGGCCGTTTTCTACAGGCAGTGCAAGGCACGGAGTACCATGATATGCTCTTTAACAGCTTGAAACAATTCTATAAGAATGATCTGCTACGATGGTCCATAGTGGCTTTTATAGAGGACCCAACAGACCGCACTCACCGAAAGCTGGTGATGACCAACTTGGTTGAAATTCTCGCTGATTCCGACAAGTCCAGAGAAGAAGCTTCGCTCACGGCATTAAGTTACCTCAAGAGATTGGCGCTCACTGATGTGCATAACCCCAAGAGCTTCATATTGACATCGGAGCATGCGTACCGTCTATACAACTCGCTTCCCGTGCATAGAAGAGAAGAATTGTTTGGTGTGATGGTACAAATTAACATGAGATTCGGAAGTGGTCGATTATACAATGACATGAAAAATTACCTTCTCAAAGGTACTCAACTCCAAAGACTTGTGGCTCGTACGGGGCTACTCAATGTCAAATGGCATGATATCGTCAAGACAGATTTCCCCGAGAAACACAAGCAAAAGATGTTGTCTTTCTATTCCATCGCGGACTTGATTCTTTTTGTCAAACATCAAAAGCGTAAACAAGACGTGGCTCTTGCCAACTTCTACCTCGAGTTAATGGTTTCTAAGTTCGAGATGATGGGTGATCCATCGCATCTACAAAGCGTTCTCGAGGTCATGATTATACACTCAATGACTTTCAAAGGGCCTCAGGAATGCGTGAAGTTTCTCAAGTACATTTTGGATTCACAGCTCGAGCTCGGAAACTCCACTTTGATGAAAGTGCTTTTTGAACTTACTAACCAGGCATGCTACGATGAGGCGCTTTTGCTAATCAATTATTTGCACACCGAAAGTCTCAGTGAAAATCAGAAATCTTACCTTGTTGGAGAAATCGTCAAGGTTATCAGTGGCAAGTTTGTAGATTACCCCAAAATCGCCATTGGATACTTTGCCTCTTTATTCAATGAAAGAGGACTCCAGCTTCTACAAGAACTTTCTGTTCTCGATGTGATCTACGGACAAAGTAATACTGATGAGCTGTTTTCATTCATAGACAAGGCCGATATCCACGAGGACTTACGAGACTCCAAACTCACTCATCCGATGCTCAGAGAAATGTACTCTAACGTGTTCCACAGTCTACCCCGAATTCAGAGCACTAGTCCAGTGTTGATAAAAAAGCTCTACGAGTCATATAGAGACCAGATTTTGAAATCGTCTTCGGATCAACTGAGCCTTTTTTATGCTGATAATATCGACGAGTCGATTATCGAGTTATTCATTGAACATCTTTTAAGAGAGAAACCATACGATACAAACAACAAAAAGCTTCGAAGGGACACCTTCAGGTACGAGACGGCCAAGTATATTGCGCAAGACTTTTTCAATATCGTGAAAGTTAAACGAGACTCCAAGAATATTTACCTTCTTGAGCTTTTGATCAATTCCAGCATGTTGCAACACCATGATTTGAATTTCGCAATCAGCCTCATGAAATATGCAAGAGATTTGGAGATGCCCATCACCTTCAACCAAATATTCCCTTTCATCATGTTCCACTACTCCAAAGGAGAACCCGACCAGGCCTTCAAATGGTATTCCCTCTTGTTGCAGAGTGGCATCAAAAGCATTTCCATCGATGGAGACAAGTTGATTCGAATTGCAAAAGAGCTCGACTGGCCTGTCAAGGGTACGTATTTCCGTGAAAAGATCCGGGCCAGAAACAGAAGGGCCAGGAGCGAGAGAGCAAAACTTGAAGAGGAAACCGTGATACAGAGTCGTGAAGGTTCAACACAAGACACCAAAAAGGAAGGTGATTTCTTACATGAATTAGGCTTGATTTTGAGCGAGGCTGTCTATGCAAGAGACAACAAAAAAGGTTCCACCATTGAAGCCTAGATCAGTGAATCACAAACCCAGAAATCTCCTTATCAAAAATCTAGAGATCACCAATTTCCATAACTACAGGTGCTGGGAGGGCTCGCGTGATTAAGCTGCTTGGATACACTGTACATACTATGAGGGCAGACGAGCACCAGCACCAAGTGCAAGGCACCGCGCCCGATGCCTACATCACAGGCACCACTATAGAACAATCTGCATCGAAACTACCAATAATATATTAGGGCTGTTAGTCTTAAAGCTGTTATCTTCTTCAAAGGCTAACTTTACATACGGTGTAGTTAGAGCAGATGTGGCTTAGTAGACGAGATGCGGCTGTTTACAAATTAGCCCGATCGGGAATCTTATGAGATACTGATACATATCACACAGCGAGCAGATGTGATGGAAAAACAAAAGCACCGTGAAGCGAGTTTCTACCCGATTAAAAAAAGAACATCCTGCGCTAGTCCTACATTCCGAGCCGGCCTGGCCATTGTCACCTACAGGCATATTATGCAAAACTGAGAGTCCATTATCCAAATGCAATATCAGTATACACAAGGGGACCAGGATTTCCCTTCCTTGCTACGTCGAATGCCAAATATCCACAGAACGAAAAGCACATATGAAAACCCGGACCGGGAATCGTATGTGCCGCCCGATCCAACCAATCACGAACCGGCAAACTCCTCCAACGACGACACCTCCCAGACTTTAACCAATGGCTCTGACACAGAGCAGCAGTTCGACAAGATCTCCACCAAAGTGAACGAGGCCATCAAGGACTTGAGCTCCATTTACTCGCAGATCGGGTACACGGAAGAAGAAACTGCAGAGAAGAAGTCAGAGATATTCCAGGTGATCAACGATACCGTGGCTTCCTTCAAGGACAGTCTTCAGAGAGAGAAGGAGAATATTGAAAACGAATGTGAATGGCTCAGGCAACAGATCCGTATCATATTGGCGATGCTTGACGATACCACAGGGGAGAAAACCCTCCGGCAGTCTCATAGAGGCATGGTATTTGCTGACGAAGCTCTTCTTCTGGAAGGGTACCAAGAGGATATGTATCAGAAGATGCAACAGCAAGACGACCACATGATGCTTGATTTCGACACGCTGATGCTGACTAATGGCACCACCCGGTGTGTGTTGCCCAATTTGGCTGGTCCAGAGTCTCGGGTACCTTCATTTACGGGCCGGGACCGAGGTGTTTCGGGCCTGAAGTATCCGTCGCTTGAAGTAACCAACGAGAATACATCTATGCTGCAACTGTACGACTTCAGGAACAACCATAAGCTACCGAAACCATCGCTACTACAGTGCAAGACCAAACTCAACTCCATTTTCTTGGAGGTACTCAAGGCTTTTGTTACTATCTTTAACAAGTTCAATGAGCTCAATCGCCTACTATGGGAGAACTTAGAAACAATCTACGATGAATCTCAATACCCATCGGCTCTGCTGATCCTATCCTCTATTCCAGATAGAGCCACAGCAGAGGAGCACGCCAAACTTATTGACGATTTCCACCTGATACTCAATAAGTTAAGTTTGAACCGACGCAATTTCAGCCCTGACTCAAGCCTAGATGGACGAGGAAGGACCGACGAAGAAAATGCTTTCATAATCTCGAGCCCTCGCAAGCAAAAGATGCCAGTGTCAGAGCCTTCACAGAATGTTCTCGATTATGAGCGAGACGAGTGGATGAACAGACTCCGGGAAACCAACTACAACATTGTGAGGATCATCCGGAACCTCAAGATTACCAAGTTGACCAATGAAGTCATTCAGACCTTGAACAATGAGATTGCTCACACCGAAAGGGAACTTCAGCAGCGGACCAAGGACATGAAACGCATCATCAAAGATTGTCTCACCACGATAAATGTTCTCTCGTTGAGCGAGAAGGACATTATATCTTTGCAACGCATGCAAGACCAAAAGAGAGACTCTCAGTCTCCAAACGGCTCATGTGATGGGTTTTTCGATATCGAGACATTGAAATTCATTGAAACAAACCCTCGTGAGTTTGGCTTGCTGGACCACCATTTGAATTTCATTACCAAACTATCAAATACCTTGGAAGCATTGAAAGAAGCTAAGCAAAAGAAATGGGACCACTACCACAAAGCGTGTCAAGCACTTTGGGAGAAGCTCCACGAGAATGAACAATTTGTACTGCAATTCTTGGCTACGAATTCCAACCTCACGGATACCGCCATAATGAACCTCAAAATGGAACTCCAACGTTTACATATGAAACGGTCTGAGTTCGTGGAGAATTTTATCATGGACTCCAGAAAGCAAATCCAAGAGTTACAGTCCAAACTTCTTTTCTCGGAGTACCAGTGCCGTCAATTCAAATACTATGCTTATGATATAAACGAGGATGCTGGAGAGGACAAAGAAATAATCTTAAGTGAGCATGAGGCTGAAATTGAAAGACTTACTGAGGAATATCAGGCGAAGGAACCCATTCTCTCCCTCTACTCGCAATTGAATGAGCTCACTGAAGACCAGAAGTTTCTCGTGGAATCATCCAAGGATTCGTCTCGTTTGTTGAGCAAGAACTCTTGCAAGATTTTATTGAACGAAGAAAAGATCCGGAAAAAAATAGCCAGAAACTTGCCTCGAATTCTCACAAGTATCAAGCAAGAGATCGTTAGCTTCAATAACAAACAGCTCTCCGCCGGAAAACGCACAATCAGTGTTGATGGCGAAGACTTGTTTGAAAAGGTGCTCTTGATTGAATCTAATAGTGGCGCTTTCGCAGGGAAGGGCTCTAGAGCAAAAGCACAACCTGTCACCAAGAAACCACCGGCCACTATGCGTTCCACATCACCAGCTAAGCGTCCCTTCGGTGCTAGCAGAAGCTCTTCTCCGATCAAAAGCTCACATTCTCCTTCAAAGGTCACCAAGTTGAATAGCAGGCCATTACCGAGTCAAGTTCAAAGCAAAAACAGTACATTGAACTCGAATTATCGACCTGCTCTGATTTCGGGAGAAAGATCACCCACCAAATCCTCGCTCAATTTGAAGTCAGTTGATTTAAAGTCTTCACTTGAAGTGAAGTCCTCGCTTAATATGGATTCTTCAAAGCTATCTCCAATGGCTAAGCAGAGAGGAGCCAGAAATGGAGCACTCTCTCATGGATCTACACATCTAAGGCCATTGCAATCACCTTTGACGTTGGACGCAGACAGCTTGAGAGATCACTATCAGAGTGCTGATAACGAGAGTGCTGGCAACACCTTATACTCCACGTGTTCCAAGACTTCGCCTCTACGCAGCAGAAGCACCAACGACTCGTTCAGCAATATTTCAGCCGGAAATGCCAAGTACCTGGGTCCAGACTACTTGATGGATAGTTCGGATGATGAGAATAAGGAAAACCCTCTAGCCCAAGCCCGAAACCAAAGGGCATCAGGATTTGATGGTCCGAGGCTAAGCAGTGGCAGCTTTGCAAACTCCACCATCATTGGTGATGATTACCAGTCATGGCGAGAAGAGAGAATCAAGCAAATGAACCACGAGGTGTAACTGGCGTGAGTAGTGAACATACTAGGTTCACAGGCTACTCTGTTCACAAGCTATAATGACGATGACTGTAACGACTATCCATAATGATGTATATTGTTCTATTAATACCCAACAACCCTGACTTTCTTGTCAGCCTTTTTGTTCTTCTTATGGTGCTTCTTATTTCCCTTCTCTCCAGGCAGATTCTTGTGGAATGCCGAAGTGAACTTGCCCTGAACCTCGTTCATCTTGAAGAAATCTCTATCCAAGTCCTCGGATGCACTCTCTAAAGCCGCTTGTTTACCACCGTAAAACCGACTCTGAGCTCCTTGTACATTACTAGAGCCTGGGTTCTTTTGGTTGGTCTCCTCGGAAACGTGCATGGAGAAATTGAGCTTGCTCAAATCCCTGGATAAATCGAAGTCTTCCTCGTTGAAGTTCTTGGCCTGGATGGCGGACCGAAGCTGCTGTTGTCTGGTTTCAGGCAAGTGGTGCAATGTGTAAATCTCTTTGTTGAATTCTCTTGCCTCTTCGATGGTGTGCATATCATACGTGCCATCTGCCAACTTCTTGGGAGGAGGATTGATGAAAAGCAACTTACCATTAACGTAATCCTTCAAGATGTATCTGGAAGCTCTGGACTCATCTGCACTACCAAAACCCTGGGTCATGAAACCTCTGGCTCTGGCGTATGCGTTCAAAAGCTCTCTAGCAGTTGGGTATTCACCATTACCTCCATCTTCCTTGCTCTGGATCTGGATATGAATACCGTAGACAGCCTCCAAGAAAAACTTGGGTATTCTTTGACACACCAAAGAAGTTGGAGGAATGTGCTCACGTAGCTGGTCAATGGGCAACACACCATTGCAGACCAACTCACCCTTGGAGTATGCGAAGTTGGGGAAGACCAAACCTGGACAATCGCACAAAACAACATCCGGCGTAAGGAAGATGGTTTGGAAATGCTTGGTCTTACCTGGAGTGGCAGACACAGACACTTTTTTGGAACCCACCAAGGCGTTGATGGTGGAAGACTTACCCACATTAGGATATCCCACCAAACCGATCTGGAGCTTTCTGTCTGGGTATTCCTCTGATTGAGTGAATTTAGGGGCTTCTGACATAAACAAGTCCTCCAACTCCTCGATCTTCAAGATACGGATTTCCTCTTCCTCGTCTTCTTCCTGCTCATCGGTTTCTTCCGGCTGGTAAGAAGGATCTCTGGCACGTTGCTCTTCTTCCTCGAGCTCTTTCTCCAAAAGAGCATTTGCATTGGCAGCAGAGAAAAAGACATAGTTGATGTTCTTTTCCTTGAAGAAGTTGGCCCATGCTATACGCTGGTTTCTGGTAAGCAAATCAGCCTTGTTGACCAAAAGCAAGTTTCTCTTCTCACGGCCCTCTTCTGGTTTGCTCAAGCCTTTGACATAAGACTCCAAATCCACGGATCTGAAATCCAAAGGACTTCTGGCATCGACAATCTGAACAATAAGGTCACATCTCTCCACAACTCTCCACAACTGCCTCCACACCTCGATATTTCTCTCAAAAGGCGTCAACAACAAGTCATTTGTTTCGGTCAACGCAGCCAATTCTCTTCTCCATTCCAAGAATGCAAGGTTTTCTTGCCTTTCGATTTGGAGCCTCAGCTGATTCTTGTTCCATTTAGGTCTCTTGGGAATAGTCAACTTGTTTTCAAACAACTGCTGCTTTCTCCTAATTTCCTGGACCTCTTCCTCGGTAAGTAAGCCACTCTGGTTGACAAGCGAAGTGTTTCCCACCTTGATAATCTTAACATTCTGACCTTTCTCTGCAGAAAAATCATGGTCAGCTAATTCTGCCGTGTTCAAAAACTCATCCAAGGGGTTCTCTTGCGTGACGGACCGCAACTTGACCCAGCCAGCCTCTTTTTTGTCTGTGGTGAATCTCATCTCGCCATCGGGCAAGATATCCACAGCGTTCTCAAGACGTCTTTGGTTGGCGATGGACCTTCCCAAACCCACGGTATTTTTGTTCTTGTGGTGGATGGGCTTGGGACCTTTGGGAGCCCTCCATTTTTTCTGTTCTGGATGTAAAACTCCTTTGTTTTCGCTCATGGTTGGTGTGAGAAGAGGAGTATTACTAAGAGATGACCATGAAGACAGGCAGAAAAGTGCGACGCTAGGCAGGAATGGGAATGAGGCCCTCACATTAATCTGTCGTATAGATAAAAAGTGCCTCCAGCCCGGGAATTGACATTTTAAAGTTTTACTGATATTAGTGTTTTTACAATTTAGACTTTTCTAATATGACATAAAAAAGACATTTGCTCTCACGTGACTCACATAGACACTAAGACTACTAATACTACTAATACAACTCTTCTCAGACTCTACTAGGACAACCGAGAATGCTAGACTACTCGATTAAGACTACTAAGACTACTAAGACAACCTAGACAACCTAGACGCCTAAACTACTCACAATGTGGCCTAATCATACGTATTTGCTTTTAGCAACTCATTAAGTAGAGTAATTATATATAGCCTGAAAGCTACCATTTAGATGTATTGGGACAACCATTTGAAACCATCAGCATAGCCCATTCTTCTGACCACAGAAATCATAAAGACTTCAATTGGTCTCACATTGTCAGGCAACTTGCCAACGTCCTTACCGGTGGTGCCAAACAAATTCAAAGCCGACTTCAAGAAGGTCTCGTTGACGGCGTGCTCGTCGTCGATCTTGTTACCCAAGATCAAAAATGGCACGTTGTTCAAGTCCTCTATTTGGAACAAGTTAGCCAACTCCTGCTTGGACTCCTCGAGTCTAGAAGGGTCGGCGGCATCCACCATGAACACAACACCATTGACGTCGGGAAAGTAGTCCTTCCACAACCGACGGGCTTGCGAGTGGCCTCCCAAGTCAAAGGTGGTGAATCTCACGTTTCCAATCGCGAGCTCCTCGGATGTAGGATGTAAAGTTGGCTGCAACGTGGCCAATCTGTCGTTTTTCAACATGTGGAACAAGGTGGTCTTACCAGCGTTGTCCAATCCCAAGAACAACAACTTGGCATGCTTGTTCCATAAGCCTAAGGAAGCTAAGACGTCTTGAACTAAACGGTTAGTACTAAATCTATATTGTTGCAGAAGGGCATGGCGCCTTTACTTTGCAGCTAGACCCGAAATTTCGTGCATACCCCAGTCAAAAATCCACATTGTATTTGAAGTATTTGAAGCAGTAATAGACCCTCAATAGTCGGGATCAAAACTTGCCCACGTACACGTAGCTGGTGCACGGGTGTGACCTCGCGTTCCTCGCCCGCTTACAGCAAAGTAACCACATGCATCCTCCACACCTCACATGCATGCCAGCAATACACATAGTATACCGATTTATTCCAGTATTATTAATATGTACGTTTTTATATCTGCATTGTCTTATGCGAGCTTCTCGTCTAAAGTGCTCTAAAACATAGTGTAATTTATAGTGTTTTTTTAGTGTTATCTATAGTGTTGTCGGGCAGTGTCTGGTGTTATTTAAGTCTTATCTAATAGGGCTAACTATAGTCTAGCAGGGTGATCAAGTAGTGTTATTTGGTGCTACACTGTTTTTCGAAACTATTCAAACCAGCGCGGCAATTGTTTCAAACCACACTAGCAAAATTGAACAATCCAATAATTAGAAAAGTTACTGTTTTCAATATTTAATAAAGACTTCACATAAATAGTTTATTTCAAATCCTTGATCCTTAGCAATATTTAAGTCATAAGTACAAAAGTTTTCAAATTATCGGTTTGTTTTAATTTTGCTAGTGTGGTTTGAAACAATTGCTGCGCTGGATTGAATAGATTTGAAAAACATTGTATTTCTAGTAGTCTAATCTCTATCAAGTAATCCATTTTATGGCGGAAACGTAAAGGTTTGGGCGTGGCCACGAAGAGCAGTGGTGTAATCTCTCAACAGGTCGTTTCTGGCTTTTTTAAGCAGTGCCGCAGCATTCCTCTTTCCGATTCTTTCTTCGTCCCAGAAAATAGGCACAAGGCCCAGATCCTCAGTCTTATTTTCGGTAATGATGGAAAATAATTTGTTGCAATATTCAAAATCACAATCTTTTAACGAGTGGAAATCCTTGCCACTTCCCTTAGCTGAAAGTTCTGCCTCGTAAGCTTTTTTCCTCTCCTCAAGTGTTGGAAGCTGGATACGTCCCGAAAGCACTCGCGCAGCAACTGCAGCCTGCGACTCGCATAATGGTAAGGGCGTAATGAACTTGGGGAGTCCCAAGAACATAAGGCTGGGGTCTTGTACATTGAAGAGTTGCAAGTAAAGGTCCTTGACCATGACACCATCCGTAAGGTCAGATTTATACTTTTGCAAAAAGGGTAAACTGTATAAGTAGCCCGTACAGTACATGATAACGTCAATTCCCAGGATGATTGTTCCATCGGTTAGGAGCACTGTCTTATCACTGGCATTGTAATGTTTAACCTCTGCAGTGTACTTGATGTATTCGTTGTTGGAGTCGGTGGGAGGGTCTCCCTTGGTGCTGACATAAATGAATTTGGCCGTGGCTCCAATTTGTGTGGCCATGTCAAGACCACTGGACGAATTACCAATGATCAACACTACTCTATCTTTATACGGAGCAGCATCCACGAAATACCTCGAGTGGGTCACTGATTGCGGATACTTTTCGTTCCATTCTTCAAGCCCGGATACGGGTGGAATATACGGCACATCGCAATGGCCATTGGAAACAACTATAGCGTCATAAGTGCCTTGTGAAGCCTCTAGTGTATCGGTATCCTCATAGTGTAGGTTCCATTGGCTGTCCGGCTTGTCTACACTCACCACATTTGTTTTAAGTCTAAAGGAGACAGACTCCGGAATTGTGGCCCTGTATCTGTCCAAATACTTGAGAACATCTATACGATCTCTGAAAGTATCTGTTGTGGGCCCAAAATCCAAGTTGTTATATTCCATTAGCTCATCAATAAGGTTTGTCTCTAGGTTTTTATACATCGATGACATGTATCTATTTTCAAAGCCTCCCGATTTGGAGAGGATTTCAAGACCATTGGGATTGACCGATGGAATCGGTGGTGATACTTTGGTCTTATCTCCATGATAGTACCACACACCACCAATGCGATCTCTTCTGTCGAAAACATCCACCGAGAAATGTGCTGGTTCCAAGGCCAATGCCTTTGCAGCAGCCAAGCCACCAGGCCCTGCCCCAATGACTGCAATCCTTTTTCGTACCGACATCAGAGGTGCTGATCAGCAGTGGTGCGTGTGCGCCCAAGCTGAGTGCGCCAACAAGAGTCACCACAGTGGAGCCACTTTGGTGTGGCAGGACTCACGTGCCAGCAGGTTATGATTCTACATTTGAAGAGTACGACCCATAGCTTTTTTTTCTTTAGGAATTTTGCCCCAGCCCTTACACTAGATTATGAGAGGCGGAACACAGAGAAAATCAGATCGTAGGATGAGCCATGCGGCAGAATATGGCCAAGGTGCGACCCCAATAGTCTGGACCAGACGCATCGTGACAGACGTTCCCCAGAGTACGATGCATGCAGGCGTGGAGTGAGGAACATTCCGAGGCTGCTTGCTCCCTGTACAACAGTAACGTGCTACACACACCTGGAAAATTGTTCTTCAGCTAGCCAACATATATATTGTTTGTTTGGCCCAAACTGTCACACAAGCAGCAAATCTCACCCAAAAAGAAAATACACTAGCTAATCATACACAAATTAGTTAATCTTAGCCAGAAGCCAATCTTAGCCCAAAGCCAGTCCCAAGTCAAAAGCCAAGTTTAGCCTATTTTATCCGCAACCGCTTTTCCTTCCACTGAGTCTTAACCCTCGCCATGTCGGATGCAGACGCCAGCATCAAGTCCATTTTTAGTGGGTATACTGGTGGAGAAAGAGAACCTGGAGATGGTTTCGCCGTGCCTCGGTCACCTAGTCAGAACCAGGCCACTTTGGAGCACGAAAAGGCCCCTGGGATTTCTTCTCAGCTCGATGGCAGACGGGCCCAGGGCTCCCCGAATCCTAATTTGGTCGCACGGCCTTTCCACTCGGCATCCAACTCAAGAATGGTTTCTGAGAATAGCTCTAGAATAATCTCGGACAGTAGTCCTAGGATGGTCTCTGAGAGCAGCAGCATTCTGCTGCGCACCAGCCCACGGCCAACAGGCGATGCCAGACTCCATCCAGGGATCAACGAATTCTACGACGGAAAAAACAATAGCACCAATATTTCGCTTATTTCTACGTCCAGCGAATACCAGCATGGAATCATGTCTGACTACTCTGAAAGCGAGGTGCAAGAGGGGTATGTGAACGATCCTCATTCCCGGCCCTTATCGCGCAATTCAGTCACTTCGTGCTTATCCACCACGGCCACCAAGGACGGAGTTGAAGGTAAGCGGATTTCGAAGCCCCAAATCAAACTCTTTGATAACAAATTCCTCTCGCTCCAGAGCGCGGTGCTGTCTCCCGGCCAAGGAGGCCCTGGCGTGTCTCCTTCCGACACGCAGTCGAAGCTTCGGACTGAGTTGGACTCCATGACACTTCCCCCAATCAGCCTATCGGAGAAAATGGAGATGATGAACGATGTTGCTGCAAGCAGTAATGGACAAGCTAATGAGTAGCAATTTAAATTTTATGGAAATAATGAGTAACGCTTTAGATTTTTTAAAAGAGCAAAAAAAGTAATAATTAATAATTTAAAATTTATAGGACACAATTTGTATAGATCTATGGACTATCATTCTACTTCACTCCAAGCACTCAGTATAGGACTGTAGTAGTGGTTTCGCACTGAAAAATACCACTGCCAATTTCTCATCGTTCACCAGGCCTAATGTTGAAATCCCGCCAAATCTCGAGGCTATCTGGAAAAGTGGTACTTCCAAAAAGAACTTATGCAGAGCAAGCTAAAGAGTTTTATACCAAGTTGAACGATACAAAGGACCCCGGCAGAAACCAGTTTTTTCAGTACACCTGGGGTTCATGGATGAACAATGATGCCGTGGAGAAGGCACGCAGGGAAACCCGGTTTTCCATTGAAAATGCCGCCAAATTCGTCAAGGAATTGCAGGTGAAAGACTCCAAGATTGTCAAGCCCCAGAACTTGACCAATGGTGTCACCATCTTGCCCCATAACTGGACCAAGGACATCATTGGAGAGAGCCAATTCGAAATCAAGTCCATTGCTAGTATCCATGAAGGAAAGCACCATAGAATCTACAAGATCATCCTTTCAAACGGAAAGGAGTTGGTCTTGAGAATCCCTTACAAGCTTGAGTCTGACTTTGCCATTGATGGAAAGATCAAGAGTGAAGTGGCTACCTTGGACTTTTTGTCCTTGAAGTTAAATGCGAACGTACCAAAGGTCGTGGCCTATGGAACTTCCAGAGCAAATCCCTTGCAGACCCCATTTATTTTGATGGAACACATCGAGGGTGACTTGTTGATGAAGCAATGGGACCCCATGCTGCCTGATTCCGAAGAGAACAAAGAGAAACTCAATCTGGTGATCAAGCCTATCATTGATTTCACCAGCGATGCTCTTCTGATCACCTTCAACAGATTCGGGTCTCTCTACTTTCTTGATGATGTTGATGCCAACAACCAGAGAGTGAAGCCATACGATGGAGAAACAAATGAGGATTTTGTTGACCGGTGGAGGATCGGCCCCAGTGTTGAACGTGCTTTCTCGAAAAACAAAAGCCATTTGTCTGCAAGGCAGATCAACGAGCACAATGGACCTTGGGATGCCGACAAGCCTCTCGACGTGATTGAAGATTTGGCCAACGTTCAATTGGATGCAGTTAAGGAACGTTTGGCTTTGGCTGAGGCCGGTACAAGCAGCAAACTTGAAGATAAGGATGGATTGAAGAGCCAGATTGAAGCATTCGAGCACTTGAAAGTAATGTCTCAAAAGCTCTTGAATCCTTCCTCATCTCCTATCATGAACGTTGCTGAGACCTTCAAGCCCAAGCTTTTCTTCCCAGACTTGGACCCTTTGAATGTGATTGTTCGTGATGGAAAACCATACTTCGTTGATTTTGAACATACTTCCATCAAGCCATTTATTCTTGCTAGCTACCCATCTTTCGTCGCATACCAAGGAGCTAAGGTCTACAACTTGGAGGACGATATCCCAGGGTATGCCGAAATGGACGATGTTGAAAAGCATCAATACCAGTTCATGTATTACAAGACAAGAAACGAAAGATTATGGGAACACGCACTCAATGAAAAGAGACATGACTTGATTGCAGTCGCTTCTCCACATATTAAGGTGTTGAAAGCACCTTACACGCAGGCATTGGAGTGCAAGAATGACAAGGACTACTTGTTTGTTGAAAACTCTATCGTGCAATTGCAAGCCATGTGGAATGTTTATGTTGCCAATGGCCTTGTGAACACCAGCGAAACGAAGTTCCCTATTGAATACACGCAGGAGATCTTGGACAAGCACCAACTCACTTTGGAAGACTACCAGACCCAAATTATGTCCACGCCTTTTGCTGCCACCGGCGGTTGGGTGCCCCAGGATATGTTTGCCGTCTTGAAGGAGCAAGGAATCTTGGCCGACGATGGAAATGGAAACTTCAAGATCGAGAAGGAGGAAGTATTGAAGGACTTGCCGCAAGCCCAGGGCGAGAAGACGTGAAGTCGCCACGAAATGTATATATAAAGTCGGCACCGTATTCAAATAGATTGATATTCCCTATGGGGAGCTAGTTGACGTCTATAGGTATCTCTTGGCTAGAGTCTTCACTCTATGGTCAAAGTCGGGCGACACCAAGGGATCATTCACGGAGTAAAAGGGGTTGAGCAGAGCCTTTACGTACAAGTCAAAGACTTCATAAAAGAAGTTTTTCACGGAGATCTCATCTAACTTCGAGGCCACCAGCGACATCATGGACTCCAAAGGATGACCTGATGTTGTGGAAGAGTCCGAGCACAAGACAAACTTGATATTGCCCTGGGTCACGAAAGCATTGACCAGAATACCGTAGAAATTGTCTATTCTGCCCAAGTTGAAGTTGTTGTTCTGCCATTGAGTGTCATCAACTATATCTAGCGAGGCGTTGCTTATGAAGGGTAATAGTTCCTTCACTTTGGGCGAAAAATGGGGTTCTCCTGGCGCAGACCCCGAGGAGGTATTCTTGAATGATGAGAACTCCAATTCATATAAAGGATTGTCTCTGGTGCCGATTATGGTGAAATAGAATGAGGACATGATGGTGTACGACCTAAGTTTCCATTGGGAAGTGCGACACCTTAGCAGGTACAGCCCCGGGTCAAATCTAAAAACAAGAAATTGGGGAGAAAAAACTTGGGCCTTATAGTCTAACGTATATGGTTAAGCTTGTGATGCAACATAGAAAAGGTTTTCTTGTTTGTGTGATTTTTAAAGGCTCCAAGAGGTCTCGTGGCTGTAACACTCAAATTCTTCGACCTCTGTATCAAATGAGTGAAATTATAAATGTAAGCACCAACCAAAAGAAAGTCGAAAACTATAAAAAGTGACTAGATATAACATTCGTATAAAATTGATCAAGATTCATGGCTAGTTCCTTCAATTTTGCTTCCCAGCCACTGTTTTAGACTACTATTATAGGATCCTGCACACAAGCCGATTTGTTTTTAATCCCGTCACTCACGATATCAGGCACCATTACTCAAGCATCAAGAGTAGGTAAGCTTTGGCGTCACATTCTTTACGGAAAGACAAACTTTCACCGATCCAAATAAACCCAGATCCATACCTTTCTTTTACCCCCCCCCCCCCCCCCAAATTTTGACACGCTGTTCATCCTTCAAATGACCTTAAAGAGCGCTCCCACTCACGGCGTGTACCATCACCGGGCACCGACTCAAGATCAGAAACGGCCCAACATTCTCCTTTCCTCAGACATCCCCTACAAGATCTCACGATGTGTCTCCGATCTCCGGCTCTATTTGGACGCGTCCTCAAGCGGGCTTGAGGATCTTTCTAAGTTCATTAAGTACTTCGACTTGACACTCGAGTTGAACTCCGTCATACTCCGCAATGTCAACATCACCATTTCGAAACTATTGAGCAGAAACCAGATTTATGTTGCCCGATCCAAGAAAGCACGCGATTGCTCTCTCATATCTGAGGGTAGCTTTAAGTTCCCGGAGGTGTGGCAGTCGGTGCTAGCCATGCGTAACCGGGAAGAGATTTTTGTGGTGAACTCCAGGTTGGATATCGAGACTTTCACTGTGGATTTGAGTCCACCTCATGAAGTTTGCTTGCATTTTAAAGAAAACGAGGACTTTTCGTCGCTTCTCGCTTATGACCAGGACTTATTAGAACACTTGAAGGCTTATATAAGCCAACGCCTACTAGTTGAACTAAAGCATGAGGTGGAGCCTGCCATTTACTCTCCCAACTACACACAACCACAACCCCAGTCTCCTACTGCTGATCTTGTTGGGGTCTTCAATGACCTTTTACTCGACACTCGTGGAAACATGTCGGAACTTGCGAATCGCTCTCTTGATGGCATTGATACTTCGTTTGAAAAGCAGTTTGTGCCCATGGAGAATGATGAGTACAACTATTCCTTCGAAGATTTACGGATTCTACAGTCGGATGATAGCGGAAAATGCACCGTTGATGACGAGTCTGAATTGAACTCACCATCGATAGATACAGAATGCCTTTTGCCAACGGATCTCGTTGATAACTATACTTTCGATCATGCATCTGGCGATCACATCACCCACGTCTCCTCCGATGAAGGTACTGTTCGTCCCGACGATGAGGCCAATCGGTTACAGTCACCAGTTCAGATCGAGAGAATACAGAAGCATGAAGTCAAAGAGGATAAATTTGTTTCCGACATCGAAAACTTAAGACACAACTTCCCCAAATTTGATAGCGACAACTCGCTCTCCCAAAATCTAAAAGCAGATGAACCTTTTGACATAAACGAGGCCCCGGAATGCGACGACTATGTGGATGATATCCAACTTTCACCTAAGAAATCGGAAGCGAAATCAATATACGGGTCGCCTCAAAAAGGTTCGCCTCAAAATGGCTCACCCCAAAAAATCCCCAAACAAAGTTCTTTCTCGCTCATTGATCATGACGATGGCCATGGATTACACTACGCTTTTAAAGGCTCGTCGGTCCCCGAATACATTAAAGAGAACAAGAAGCTCAAGTTCATCAAAATCGGGAAGGTCCAAAAGTTCGTCAGCATGTTCGAGGAGAAAACAGAGCCAATCAGCAATAGCTCAAGCAGGATCGGCACCAGGCCCAGCAGTCCAACCAGAGAATTGCACTAGATCAAAGACATTTATTAATGATATCATATATCATGCATCACCGTAGGTCCATCGTTCACACCTTCTCGAAGCTGGCAATCTTATCTATCAAGAGGTTGAATTTATCACGGGTCTCTCGAAGCTCCTCTTCCTCTGCCTTCTCATCAACCTCCCCAGAGGTCACTTTCATCGACCCCAAACACCACGTCTCCCGGAGACCTCGAGTAATGGTTAGGAGGTCTTTGCAGAGACGGATAATGGAAATAGCATCTGACTCTAGGGTAACGGTTTCCACAGCTAGTAGTTCTCTGGACTTGTCTTGAATTATGGCTTTGTCGAACATTTCCTGGAACCGTTCGAGAATCTGGTATATGGTGGAGTCAATTTTTTCTTAAAGTTAGTGGCGAGTAGAAGTAATAAGAAGTGGCAAACATACTAAGTAGCGTTACAGACTTGGGCTGCATTGTGGGTCGAAAGTGTGAATATATATTAGACTCAATTTGAGTTAAGTTATTTATTTGCCTGCACCGCGCACCGTTCGCGGTGGATTGGATGCGCCAGTCGCTTGCAACCATTAGCAGAAGAAAAACGAAACCATTTTCCAGAACATCCTGACAATACTGGTAAAGAATTTCAAGATTGTCACGATTATCCATGTGATGTGTAGCACTATCACTATTAAATTTTCCAACGCAAGATAGAAAAATGGGTAGTTGCCTGCTATTGGTAGAGGCAAGTTCTCTTTTTCGGCCAATGAACTGGATATTAGGCTTCCGAACAAAGACTGATTGGCTTTATCAATGCGCTTGCTGGACTTCCGTAATTCCATCATGAGCGATGTATTGAGTTCACCGTAGAGTCTGTCTGTTGCAGTCAATAAGTTATCAGTCTTGGCGGCACAGTCTTCATTGGCGATTCTGAGGATGCTTCTGACTTCATCTTGGAAAGCTTTGTGGAGCAGTTGACGAGCCGGAAGCAAGGAGTAATTTACATCGGAAATTTTGTACTTCAAAGTGTTCAAGTCGTCGTCCACGATACGGTTCACTTTGGACTCCACCCTCTTTAAAATGGCTGGGTGAACAACGCTCATGTAGTAAGTGTCTAGGAAAGTGAGCAGCTCTAGATATTTGGTCTTATCACGAATATCCAGGAGCACTCTTTCGTCTGCATCACAAACTGAAGCTTGTGGAGTAGTGACAACTTCGCTAGGTTCGTCGCCGTATTCCAATTCAACCACAGACGATTTCTCCTGATGCCCAGAGTTGAAGTTCACATCATTGATCGAAAACAACTGTTCTGTATCTGCATTGTCAAGAGGTTTCATTGCATCGACCTTGGTGCTATTCGAGCGGGAGTGGTATGTGTTATTATTGTCGTGACCAACCACGATAAGTGGAGGACGAGCCCTAGGGGTTTTTCCATCTTCCGAGGAATGTGATCTTGACGAGTTTCTTCTTGGATTAGCCACGTAATCTGAACTCTTCGAAATCTCGAATTGATGGCGATCGGTGGATTGGCCAACGCTTGGTCTGTATAAATTCCCCATCTTGAACTTAGACAAAGTATCGCTGGAGGAAGCAAGCTGTCCAAAAGAAAGGTCAAGTCCATCGGAGTCGGAGTTGGAGTTGTATGAATTTGCGTAGAACCTTTTAGCACGTTCTTTGAGTGACTTCCGCTTGTGCTTCTTTGTTTCTGCCTTCATAGAAACCTGCAGCAAAGGCTTATCTAGCCATTCCCCAGAGACATCAGAATTTGCCCATAGCTTGTCGTGCAATCTAGGTCCATCTTTTTCCTCTTTCGAGGCTCTTGGAAACCAAAGATCTCCCTGAGAATTTCGAAGTTCATACCAGTACATTTTACGCCATGCCATATCAAATGTGAGTTCGTCCAGGTCAATCCCCCAAAGTAGCTTCCAGCGGATTTTTCCCGGGGAATTATGAGATGAAAATGCATCACAGGCCAACGGGGGCATTTTATAGTTATTAGGGTTGGGCTGGTGATGGAGATTCTGCCTCACAATGCGGTTTCGAATGACTTGGAGTGGATTATAAACACCATCGATGCCCAGATGAAAGTTCGAGTCCCCACCATGAACCTCAAGAGATCGCTCAATCCACAAATACTTCAAATCAAAGCAGAATTTCACCATCTCTGCCCTCTCTTGTGTAGCTCGTGAAACATGGATTCGCGCTCTGTCCAGCAGATTGGCGCCTTTGGAGGAGTCCTTTGACTTTAGAGGGTCGATAATGTTATACTTCGAATTGTAGGCCTTGGAAGAATTAAGGAATATTGTTGCCAAATGCAGGCCTTGGCTCTTGGACGCTTCTTGGGTATCCACGCTAGGTGGAGAAACACAGACGTCAGGCAAGTCTAGGTCGAACAGAAAGCCCGGGTCAGGCGCTTTGGTTATAGCAACAATTTTCTCTGATTTATGCAATTTGTTAGAGTCTCTAAACGGCCTTATCTTCGAGTTGCTGTCCCGGCGCTGGCCCTTCGTCGCCAAAGACGAGATTCGAAGCAGTAGGAGAGGGCCTGGGTCGGTAGCGTCCATATTTTCCGAGTCATTTTCTTCTCGATGGTAGACTGGCTGGTTGGTGCCTATCACAGCCATCACCCCGAAGTGTTAGGTGTGCTGTTCGAATGTGGTGCCTGGCCTGGAAGAGTAATGGAGCTATCGGTTGCGTACGAGGCTGAACTATGCGCGGCGAGAATAATGGGGACGCAGGCGGAGAATGTATAAATAGTATTAAGCACTTGAGACCGAATACTACAGGGGACTGTTATTTCATGGATTAAATTAAGCTTTTAGCTGTATAAAGGATATTTGGCTCTGGCTTTTTTGGGACGGATTTACTCTTCCGGACTAGGCAGGGCATACTCGTACAGTGTGCAAGACCGCGCTCGTTTTGGTGGGTGCCTTCAGCGCCACGGTGCGCCTAATTAACATAGCGTGTGCCTACGTATCTCCCCACCTTTACTGAACCCCACATTCTCATCTAAAATGGAAGTTCCTTACGTCAAGAATGAGCAGCACTTTGATACTTTCATCGAACTGAATCGCTACCTCGTGGCTTACTTCACCGCAACCTGGTGTGGACCCTGCGAGGCGATCAGACCTGTGATTGATGAAATCTACAATAATGCCCATTACAAAAAGATCCAGATTGTGAAAATCGACATAGACTCCAATCAGAAGCTTGCCAAAAGGCTCGACATCCATTCAGTGCCTACATTTATCTTTTATGAGGAGGGTGTGGAATCACATAGGATACGTGGGGTGTCTAATGAGATCAAGTTTAAGATCGACGAGCTCAATGCGAAGGCTACAACTGATCCAGAACTGAAGGAACGTGCTAATACCGATGCGAATCCTTCTTTGGATCCTGCCAATTATGAAGAATTGAAGGATTTGATCCCTAAGGGCTTTGAGGTGCTTAATTCCACTATTCACACCGGCGAAACAATTGCTTTAAATGTCATGCCACATAAAGAGGGAGGCAATGTTAAAAATGTTTTTGACGTGAAGGCCCAAGATGCTGGAATATACTCTGATGCAGACTCGCAGGCCTTGTTCTTCATTCCTCTCAACAACATATCTAAGGTGTACTCCATATTGATCAAAACCATTGAACCCAAAGATGTCAAGAAATCAGACTTAGCTGAGTTTGTATTAAAGGAGGAGTGTCAGAAACCTAATCTGGTCAAGATATGGTCCAACAAACCCTCAATCTTATCGTTTGAAGATACCCTGGCCTTGGATGCGCCTCATATGCAATCGCTTGACACTTCCGGCGACTCTGAGTGGCTCGAAATTAAGCTTAAGTATGTGAGGTTCCAAAACGTACAGAATTTAAATATTCTTATTGATGGCGAGGACGAAGACTTCCATACTCTTATCGAGAGAATCGTTATCGTTGGAGTCAGTGGGGAGAATAAAGAGCAAGGCTCTATTCACCAAGGGGAAGATTAGTCCATAGTCTTGTTTATAATTTAATTCTTCGATGTTTCGCTGTACGTGGAAATACCGGAACTTCCTATACTGTTTCTCCAGGCGTGTATACTGCTTGGACCCTCCTGGCGACCGCGGAAGCGACGGCAGCTGGCTATTCACTGTCAAAGGGCAATCGAAGGCATCACGTGACCGCAGTCCTGCAAATAACGCCACCCCAAGCCCAACTTGAGCGGCCCGTCTTTCACTTATTTCCCCATCACCTATCGGCTGCACAACATCCAACCATGGTGTCCCGATCTCTATACCGAGGTCTTCCGATCCGCTCAATGCTTTTGGGCTTGAGATATTGCCAAGCTCCTAGTCAGGTTCCTCTTGCCATTATACTGGGTTGTAAAAAATCCACCATCTTTGCTAGAGCTCAATCTACTAAGATTGAGAACAAACCAAAAGAGGAAATTCCAAAAGAATTGGCCCCTTCTCCGATTGTGAAAAGCACTGAGGTGGAGAAGACAGAAAAGGCCGGTGGTGAAAAGGCTCCAGCCGATGGTGCTCAGAAAAAATCTTTATGGGATAAAGTGAAGCATGAAGTGGCCCATTACTGGAGCGGGACCAAGTTGTTGGGCTACGAAATTAAAGTGTCTACCAAGCTTTTGTTCAAGATGGCTTCTGGGTATGGACTTTCCCGGAGAGAAAACAATCAGTTGCAAAGAACCATTGTGGATGTTGCTAGGTTGATTCCCTTCTCCATGTTTATCCTTGTGCCATTCGCAGAGTTGTTGTTGCCTGTTGCTTTGAAGATTTTCCCTAACTTGTTGCCATCCACGTATGAGTCCTCATCTGACATCAAGAAAAAGAGAGCCAGATTGGCCAAGACTCGTGCTAACACATCGGAGTTCATCAAGAAGACCTTGGAACAGGGTGGTCTCAAGTTGTCTAAGAATGTATCTGAGAAGGAAAGGGAAGCTTTTGTTTCGTTTTTCGACATCATTTCCCTTGGAAAGACCCCTACCAAGGAGCACTTGACTAAGGTGGCCAGAATGTTCAAGAATGACCAGGTCTTGGATAACTTGTCCAGAAACCAATTGGTCGCAATGACAAAGTACATGTCTCTTAGACCTTACGGTACGGACTCTATTTTGCGTTATCAAATTAGACACCGTTTGTTGACAATCATCAAAGATGATAAGGTCATCGACTACGAGGGTGTTGAGTCCTTGACCGTGCCCGAATTGCACATTGCTTGTTCTCAAAGAGGTATCAAGACCCAAGATGTCTCTCCAGGCCGTTTGAGAGAAGATTTAGAGACTTGGTTGGATTTGAGATTGAGACAAAAGATCCCATCCACGCTTCTTATTCTTTCGTCTGCATACACTTACGGAGAGCACACGCAGGGTATTCAATCATACTACGACGCATTGTTGGCTGTTTTGTCATCCATTCCTGACGAAGTCTACAATGTGGCCAAGTTGGAGTTGTCTGATGACAGCAAATTGAAATTGGATATCTTGAAGGAGCAAGATGAAATGATTAACGACGAAAACAACAGAGAGAAAGACACTGTCAACCAAGTCAAGGATAACATTCAGTTAGACGAATACGAGGAGACCGCTAACGAAGGTATGAAGGTTGAGCAAGATGAAGACGATGTTTCGGACAAGAAGGAGGCCCAGGACAAGAAGGAAAAGTCTTAAGGTTTTATGATTAGCCTAAAAAAGCGCTAAACGATTGATGCTTACGTTATGGCGCCCATCAAAGTCAAAGTTCATAAACTAAAATATGTATTTATGAGATCGTTCATGTTATAGAGTGTCCTATGGAAGTATCGAAGATTCGCATGCTCAGTTGGTACCAGAAGAGCCAAAGCCACCAGCACCTCTCTCAGTAGCAGTCAATTCGTCCTCGCTAATTAGCTTAATGTCGGCATTGACTATCCGCTCCAAGACCAACTGGGCAATTCTGTCGCCAGCCTTGATCTCAAAGTCTTTTTTGGAGTGGTTGAAAAGAACAACCTTCACCTCACCTCTGTAGTCAGCATCAATGACTCCAGCACCGGTTGAAATACCGTGCTTCACCGTAAGGCCCGATCTGGGGGCTACTCTTCCATACGTTCCAATAGGAACAATGACTGAGATATCGGTGGAAACCAAGCCTTGGCCCTGGGCAGGAATCACGGCTTCCTCAGACGCGTAGAGATCGTATCCAGCAGCCAAAGCAGAGCCTTTGGTAGGAGCAGTGGCCTTGTCTGAGCGAAGGAACACTTTAAGTTCTTCGGAAGTTTTGATTTTCTTGTTCTGCGTCTCAGGCATTGTTATTTTCGTATTTTTAGGAAAAAGTAGTAGCTGGTTGGTATGGAGGTGGTTGGAACAAAGTAGGAATATCAAGAAGAAATGAGCACGACGCGAAATGACGCGCGTCGCACCCAGTGAGTGGCAGGTCTTGGATTGCAAAAAACACACCTGAAAACCAAACAAATTGCCAGGTCAGTGTTTTCTTTTTAAAAAAAAAAAATTTTTATAGTTTTATTTTTTTTTCTTTTTCATTTTTTCGTTTGCTCAAATTCCCACGTCGGAAGGCTATCGAATTCAGAATAGTCCTTTAAAAATGTCACTTTTCGGTCTCTTCTTTGAAGAATGTATGGGAACACCGCTTGTCGAAAGTAGTGTGTGGAGCCCATCACCAGGTGCTTCCACGTGCGCCAGTTGCCATGGAAGTCTTTCACGCAACCGACCTCGAAAATGTAGTCCATGACAATGCAAGTGTTTATATCAAGGTTTCTTTCCCGGAAAATACGTGTTTTGTTGGGGAGATGTGTTGCCTGGTGACTTTGCTGGTCATCTTTCCACATCTGCGCAAGGGCCTTGTTGCGCTCCATTAGAGAAACAGGAGCCACATTGTTTTGGTTCTGGCGTACGAACTCGTCGTATGCAGTCATGGGTCGTTTTTTGGCCTTATAGAATTGCCGGAACTTTTCCTGGAAGTGTAATTTTTTCTCCAGCACATTCTGGTACATGGCCTTTATCTCTTGGGGTAAGTCTCCGAACGCGGTGATGGTGGAATCAAGCTGTGAGTCCCGCAAAAGAACTTCACTATAGTAGAGGTTCGCCGGCTGGAACGGCCCTTTCCTGGGACTGAGGGCCTCGTGTATGAGCTGGTCATAGATGTCTGTGGCGAAATGCGGCTTGTGGCGAAGTTTGTCCTTGATGATCTCCCATGGGTATAGCAGTGCCTCGTAGAATGGGTTGAAGGAATCAGGACTGGAGGATGCACTCTGGTACCCGTTCTGGATACGTGAGTAGTGATGGTGGATTATAGGATCCGGACTTTCAAATGCCTTTTTTTGCTCCTCGTCCAATTCCTTCCACACCCGTTTGTTGTTGTAGTCTGCGTTGTAGTCTGCTATTTTCTGGAAGAGCTGATATCCACTTGGTCTATGTACATGAGTTGGAGTGTGTGGATGGAGTAAGTTTTTGGAGAAGAGCTTATAGGGCTGAGGAAGAATCAAGGACGACTCTGCATGGGCCAAGGCCTTGGAGACGCCTTTTTTGAGCATTGTGCATTGCTGGTTGGTGGTGTGTATGCCCAGACCATCTCTTTTCCAGGCTGCGAATGAGCACATTCCTTGTACACTATAAAAGTCGAGTTTATAAATTGTACGATTACATTGTTAGACGAACATAGAAACTTTTGATTATAGAAATTATTGGCTTATATAAATTATTGATTAATAAAATTATTGATTTACACTAATACTTGATCAAGATGTTGTACTGGTAGATCTCAGTGTCATCAAGGTGTGTCAGGTGGCATTAGAAGATCTTAGATTCTCTTCTACTTCTTAGAAGCACTTTAGTGGTGGACCTGGTAAGAAAACTTGTTTCTATCTTCCAAAAAGGTTCTCTATTAAGCCAAATATGTAGAAGAGCTATCCCTTTTGCTTTACAGCTGGAGTAAACCTTCAAATTAAATATATTATGAAGTTGTGCAAAACTTTGGTTTTTGCCACAGGATTTTCTAGAGTCACCCTCTTCTCAGAACGTGCTAGTGAATGATTGCATTCGGATGTCTCTGGAGGCAGACTATGCAGGATCCCATAAGGTCTCATATAGCTTGACGTGGAGAATATCAGGCACTTCGTCCTCAGCATCCTCCACATTGCTCGAGATACCCTTTGCCCGCAAAATGTAGATCTCCTCTTCTTCAAGCCGCAAGCATCGCGGTGAAATGGTCGATTGTCGATATATGCTCTGGTACAAGACCAACTGGATGGCTAGGATCGCTATGTCAAGCGCAAGAAGCTCAAACAAGCCGAGACGCCAGACTTGTACCAACACCGGGGTATCTTCAGAAATATTGTGAGGCATGGACTCGCCAAGAAACGACATGAAGAACAATGGGCCGTGTTCTAGAAGGTCGGTACTGTCAGCAATAGCCACGGGCCGGAGCCAGAATAGGCAATTCGACACATGGTACAACATGTTCAACGCAGCCTTCAAAAACACAAGGTACTTTGTGTTCTGAATCACAAAATCAATGACTTTGGTGGGACTCATCATTACGTCGGGCCGGTTGCTTGCATCCTCCAGCAATGCTAGGAGGGTCTGGAAGATGCGCGAGCCTTCCCCATTAGCAAAAGGGCTGGCATGGAGCAACACCTGCACCGAGCAGTCAATCAATGCCGCTATGTAGCAGGAGAAGTATGTGTAACGGATCAACAGGTATATGATCAAGATGAAGGCCAATGTATCGAGCTGGCCCACCATATGTCTTTGTAGATGGGTCTTCAAGCCCAAAGATTCGTTTCGGACAAACTCCCTGCATCGCTGCTGATGTAGTAATGACTCGTTGATCTCCACGGGTTGGTCTCGAGAAGAGCTGGGGAATGACCCCGGCATCATGTTCAGATTCTCCATCAGATTAGATAAGCATCAATGTATAGAAGTAAGGGCAGCCGATTCAGATATAGATCCCTGGAAATATAGGTTGACAATTAGTATAAAATCTTGATAAAGTATAGAAAACCCTTGAAGTGTATAAGTTATGGTGCAATGTGTAGTGTAAGGTATAGTGCAATGTATAGTGAAGATATGGAGTAGCTGTGGTATAGAGCTGTGTCCCCGCGCCTTCAGTGCGACACCAAGGCCTAGGGAAGTGTGGCCTATGGGCCTATGGAAGTGTACACTGGAAAGTTCAGATTAGTCTATTAATAAATCTTGGTGTTTTTTTATTACTAAATCTTTTCTCATAGGGATGTTTTGCTAAGTAAAATTCTGGGATTTTTTTTGTGTATGAAGTATGGAGATCTATCACTTATTGTATTCGTAGCTCACTCTAGACCGTTAGCTATTTTGAGACATCTGGTCAATAGTGATCCACTAAACACATTCCCACCATAACCACCATAAAAAACAAAAACACGATATAACACGATTTGAACTATATTGATAAATAAAAACTTAAATACAATTCAAGAAAAGAATAAAAAACAATGTACAAAAAAATTGGCTAATGTATATGGACAGAGTCTAAAGTGTAGAGGTGCAGACCCGTGCACCCGTCTGCAGTGAGCAGTTGGTTACCGTCAGTCTAATCGGTGCACACTGCGCGTGGCCCGCGCCCTGTGTTCCTGGCCCAGCATCGCAACCTCCTGCACTTCCCGGCCCCCCAACGCGTCCACACGCAACACGATCACCATTGCAGAAGATGGAACATCCGCTAGATATGCCTGCGCCACAAGACACTTCCCAGGTTGGCCATACCATGACCCAGCCTGTACATACCGAGTCTCAGGGTGAAGGGCCGAAAACGCAGGGTGCCAATCTCTTGAACTCTGACTCATTGGGCTCGGACCCATTGAAGTCCGACACTACTCCATTGACCTCAGCCCCGGTATCGCAAGAATCTGCTGAAAAAGGTCTGGAATCTATAACCACTCAGAATGAAAAGCCTCAACGAGAACCAGAGGCGCAAAATGTTACTCTGGAACCGGACCCTAAACGTCACAAGCTTGAGTCTGGGCACCCTGACTACTCTCAGGTTCCATTAGCTCCACTACCATATGGCTCATACACCCCAATCCAGAGCTTGATACCTGGTCTGGTTCCACCACAACCTCATGCTCAGTATCCACATGTGATACCATATCCAATGCCAAACCAGCAGCCTCCAATATATTATCAGCCCGTGCCACAGGGACCTAATAACCCTCAGATTTCCCAAATTCCCCCTGTGCCTAATATTCCACACATGCCTAATATTCCCCTTCCCAACCAAATTCCACAACCTCTACAGACTCAACAGCCTCTACAACCCGGCGATTTCATACAAAATGGCCCTCCTATGCCATTGGCCCAGCCCTCTACGCTAAGTATCAATGGCGATGCAAATGGTCCGGCAGATCTGCTTAGCAAAAAGCAGTTAGAAAAGCTAGAAAAGCAAAAGCAGCGTGAGGCAGAGCGGATTTCTAAAGAGATCCAGAAGGCAGAGCAACTTCGGATCAAAAAAGAAGAACGAGAGAAAAAAGAACTAGAGAAAAAGCTCAAGCGTGAGGCCTTGGAGGCAGAGAAAGAGCAAAAGCGTGAACAAGAAAGATTGAGAAAGGAGGAAAGACGCAGAAAGCAAGACGAGGAGAAGGCCAAGAAAGAGCAGGAGCGCAAGAAGAGAGAGGAGGAACGGCAGGAGCGAGAAGAGGAGAAACGGAAAGAGGAGGAGCGCAAGAAAAAGGAGGAGAGAAATCAAATGAAAATATCCAACTTTTTCACCGTCAAGAAAGCCACACCCGTGCAGGCCTCTAGTGTGGAACCAACGGGATCTCCTGGTGATGATACCAAGAGGCTAAGAGAGGTTTCTCTTTACGAGACCGACTTCCTCCCGTTTTTTCAAAAACGCAATGTTTCCATGCCTTCTTTCCAACTACTAAACGAAGATCTGGAGCGCAAAAAGAGTGCTTTTGATGAAGCACTTGCTGCAAGGTCAAAGACGCTTCCGACCTTGGCAAACTTGTTTCAAGATGAATCCAAAAGTGTTTCTCTGATTCGCTACACCACGTCCGAAGAACTTGTGGAGGCATTGAACTCCTCTCAGACAAGCCCCAAGCAGTTGTACCAGCTCGTGCAGAATCTCCCTAACATCAAGTACTTGCAGTTCTATGAGAATGCAAAGCCTCCTTATGTCGGTACCTGGTGCTCTGAAAAACATCTCACCACCGTCATTCCCGTTGCAGACCCGCTCGATAAGAGCTTGACTGGCTTCGACTACGACTACGATTCTGATCTTGACTGGCAAGATAACGATGAAGGGGAAGGAGAGGATCTTGGAGAAGGAGAAGACGGTGAAGAGGAAGACGAAGATGCAGAGGAGGATGAGATGGACGACTTCGTGGATAATAATGACTCGGTCAAAAAGCGTGCACATCTTGGGCCTTTGCAATCAATATGCGAGTGGAACGACGGCAGTCTGCAGACATTCGACGGCCTCAAGTATGAACGATTAGATTTTGATATTGACTTCCCCATCGATCCGTTCAAAAACTACTGGAACTCGTCACCATCCAAAAACACGACGCCAGCTTTGGCCAAAGAGAGGAGAGTCACGTCTATAACGCAGCTTGGAACACCAGTCAAGGCAGCCGCAGAACCCCAGACACCCAACATTTTGACACCACTGAAACCAGTGATAAAAGACGCCAAAGTCTTGGAAAGTCTCCGGGAATTTGTGAAGAAAAACAGTGACTTTAGCATAGGAACACTCTCCGAGTTGGCCAAGCGAGAGTTCAAGGCATACACCAAAAGTATCTTGAAACATACAATCCAAGAAGTGGCGGTCTACAACAAGAAAAGCAACACATGGGAAATCAAGCCCGTGGATACGCTTACCTAGAAATGACAATTTGGAATAAGTTAGTGTAGGTAATAGAGATTGTATGCAGTGTGCAGCATTATAGCGGCGATCGATGCGCATCAGACGTGTATAGCCTTCACCACATAATACACCATAAATATACCTAATTTACAACCCACTCATTGAAAATTCGGTATAAGCTGTTTCTAAGGCTCTGGGTTCCTATCACATATAATTTCCGGCACTATCATGCCCAGAACCGAGTCGCAGAATGAGTCGTCGCTATATTTCCTCTCCACCCAAATACAGTCCAGACACGAGGACCAGGAGCGTGTTGACTCAAGTCTCTTGAGGCTTAATCGCTTCAAAAACGTTCATGAACCTACAAAAAAGACTCATGTTCAAGAATCAAAGGTCAAGAAGTCCAAACGGAAGAAAACGCAGCCAAACAGCCGTAAAATCACCTCCATTAGCGCGTTTGTCCGGGAGACATTGGGCAATAAGAAGATTTCTAACACACAAGGGATCTTGGACTATTTTACGGGGGATTCCAAAAGGGTGAATGAGTTCATTAGCAAAATTGAATCGGCTACGGCCACACCTCATCTACTATCTCGAAAGCTGGCGGGAGACCGCACCAATGTGCTCTTCTCTGAGGCCGAGTGGAAGGCGTTTGTCGAAAAACTCCAGCTACGATTTCCCAACCTTTCAAACAAAAACAGGAAGAGCTTGAAGGCTGTGACCAAGCAACTAGAAATGTTGAGAAGGCTGGAGCGTTTGAACATGGACGATGATGAAAGTACTAGTGAGCCAGGGAAAGCCATCTGGACTCAGGCTTCTCGTCAGCCCAGCAGTGAATTGACTCCGGAAGACATCAGATGGTTGTATGATCTAGACGAAGATCAACTCATGAACGAAACCACTATTGATGATCAGGAACCCTCATACCAGGGCCCATCATGTTTGACTCTTTCTCAGGTTCTAGGAGAGTCGCAAGTTCAGGGCGCTCAGGCTCAATCCGAGTCCCTAGTTCAAGGCGAGTCTCAGGTAGACACCTTGCACACCTATGATTCCTGGAATGATGGCCAAGAAACCAACCTACATCCAGAGTTTGTGGAAGACTCCGAACCTGACATGGAAGAATTCACAGAGACCCAAATCGAAAAGTACATGAATGAAATAGAACCCACAGATCCATTGCCTCTTTCAGAAGAGGCTGTGCTTGGGTCTAATATTTCTGTTCTCACTCCATTGACCCCAGAAAGAAACCTGAGGCCTGCAACAACTTCCAAGGGGAAAACGATACTGCCACATCAGAAAGCGAACCTGAACTCAAGCTCCGTGGATGTTTTGACCAGCATTGCATTTGCTCCTACGTTTGATTCTGCCAATGCTGCCATACATGTGGAGAGTCTGGCGGAGTCGCAGATCGAGGATGTATTCAAAACCCCTACTAAATGGCCGGACCATCTACAAATCTCCTCTTCTCCGTTATCTTCCAAAAAGAATTCTCCTGGTGGCCCCAACTCTGTTACTAAAGGGCTGCCGTTGCGACGCGTGCATCGAAAAGAATCCGAAGTGGAATATCTACAGTTGTCGCCCACCAAAGGAAGTAAGCCGCAGGCCGTAGGGTATATGAGCGACGTGGTGGAATACCACGGCCCGGTGGAGCTTACGGGAAAATCAAGGTTCATACTAAAGTCGCTACCGAAAGAGTTCTATCAGAAGCAACCGCAAGAGCACGTCTCCGATTCTGAAGATGATACCCACGAAGTCAGTTTCATTGGAATCATGAAACCTGTCGATCTTTCGAGTGAACTCATGCACCCGGCCCAAAAGGCTCCCGCTTACCTTCAAGTTCCCTCCAGCCCCTGAAGCTGCTTAGAAAGCTATGAAGCTGTTTAGAATCATTTAGAAGCTATTAAAGAGCTGTTTATAGAGCTATTTAGAAAGCTATTAAGAAAGCTATTAAGAAAGCTATTTAAGAACTACCTACAGTTTACTAATAAAAATTTTTAGTAATAAAAGCTTATATTGAATGTATGTTGCCGATAGCATTGGGGTATTAATGCATGGCCTATAAAGTCTAGGGTCACCTGAGCCTCTTGGTGACGCGTGGCACTAGGTGAGATGTTCCGGGGATTCATACCAAATCCTCTAAATGTACTTCTTATGGTCAGCGTCGATGCTATTGCTAAGCAACCTGGTCTCGAAGAATAGCAACACCTTGATGATCACGTACATGTCCAAAGCAAGGCCGGCCGTTAGAAGCACCAAGGTGACAGAGGCACCACCAAACTTCCTCTCGTAAAAAGCACCAAACGACCACCAGAAATGGTAGCAAAGTAGAAGGAAGCATGCCACGGTCATTCCGGTGAGCACAGAAGCCTTGGCGGCTCTGGATTTGGAGATCCGCTGGTTTTCGGAGCGGCGTTTGAGTTGGGGCATGGTAAGGCGAGCAGATCACAGTGCCCTCACTAATCAGTGGGTGGCCTCACTGATGATCTCAAGGCCTGTTTTCCTGCACCAACACGTCACGGTCCGCAGGTCCAACCACATGAACACGTGGATTTGGACCATGTAGATCATTTACGACGAGACAAGAGTGTTCCAAGAATTCAAATCAAATCAACACCAGAAAAGGTTTTGGAGGAATCGACATCTCCGAGCCGGCTCGTGTCACGTGACGCATTCTTTGCGTGCAGCTTGCATGGAACACACCCCATGTCAGCCAACTCTATCTAGTACGTCCTATTGCCCAGTGGAGACACTATGGAAAAACGCTACAAACATGACCCCAACCTTGTGGTGGAGCCGGCCTTCTATTCGAACGGCATCCCCGTGTTCAAGCCCACCATGGACCAGTTCCAGGACTTCTACAAGTTCAATAAAGCGGTAAACCTGTACGGCATGAAATCTGGCATCATCAAAATCATTCCTCCTTCGGAGTGGCTATCACAGCTCCAAAGTGTATATACTACCGAAAATTTCGAAAACGTGGTTATCAGAAACCCCATAGTGCAAAACGTCAACTCTACTGCGGGCTACAAAGGCGTGTACTCGTCTCAGAATGTCGAGCGCCAAAGGAAGTATAGCCTATCACAATGGCTTGAACTATCGAAAAAGCCAAATTACCAGCCCCCTGCACCCAAGAAAAGGCGGGATTCTGCAGAGAAAGAGCCCCAGGACTCTAAAGCACCAAACAATAGAGCCAAGGAGCATGGCCATCGTTCTAAGAGGCCTGACAAAGAGTGTAACATGGGTTCGCTACATCTGAAGCTCAACATTGACATATCGGAATTCACGGAGGAGAGGTGCAATGAGCTAGAGAATTTGTACTGGAGATCTTTGGGCTACGCTGAGCCCATGTACGGAGCAGATGTGTTAGGCTCTTTGTTTCAGGACTCGATCAAAAGCTGGAACGTGGCCCATCTTCCCAACTTGCTTGACTTAATGGACGAAAAGGTGCCTGGTGTTAATGATGCATACCTCTATGCTGGCCTATGGAAAGCTACTTTTTCCTGGCACCTCGAGGACCAGGACCTATATTCCATCAACTACCTCCATTTAGGCGCTCCTAAGCAGTGGTACTCGATCTCCCAGAAGGATAGCTCCAAGTTTTATGATCTCATGAAGGACATCTTTAATGAAGACTACAAGAATTGCCTGGAGTTCTTGCGACACAAAACGTTTTTGGCGTCCCCTGCATTCCTCGAGAAAAATGGAATCAATTGCAATAAGATTGTCCACAACCAGGGTGAGTTCATCATCACCTATCCTTATGGCTACCATGCTGGCTTTAATTATGGATACAACTTGGCGGAATCGGTGAATTTCGCACTCGACGAATGGTTTGAATTTGCTGCCAAGACCAAGAAGTGTGAGTGTATCCAAGATTCCGTGGGGATCAACTCAAAACAAATCTTTTGCAAATTCAAGGGAATTCCTTATGATGAATCTGGCCCTATAGTGAAAGAAGACCCTGGGTGCCACCTGAATCCCGCTGAGCAAAAGCCTATTAAAAAGAGAAGGAAGACAACGGTACATAGCCAGTGTGTGCTCTGTCCTATAGAATTACCGGACAAATTACTTGAGTTCCGTGAATTTGAATTGCTCTCATGCGATGCAACAGACCCTAAGATAAACACCCCTCTACAGGTGCACAGAATATGCAGTGAAGCATTTCCAAATTATCTACACTTGGAGCCAAAAGAAGAAACTGCCTACGTCACTGGTATTAAGGATATTCCCAAGTCTCACCGAAGCTTAAAATGCCTTCATTGTCATCTCCCCAATAAGTATCTGGCAACAGGACTTTCACAAGGTGCTTGTTTTCAATGTTCTGCCGGAACGTGCACCAAGTCTTACCACCCCATCTGCGCTTTGTCACAGGGATTTTTGTTTAACAATCAAACGTGCAAGGTGCATAGGCGGTCGAGCTCGAAGTTTTATGAGCGCCAGAATGACGAATACCTTAAGTTAGTTCTGCTGTTGAAGCAAAATTCGTTGGTGCAATTTTCTGAAAATTCCAGTGGAAGACGCCATACTGGTGATGTGTGGTGTGGACTCGTACAACTGAACAATGGCGAAAAGCAAACGCTCGATGTTTTTGTTCTCCCATCTTTAGAGCAGCTGATGACGGTAAGTTATGACGATGTTCTTCTCGGAGACTCTTCAGACACTGATAACAAGAGATTCTGGGACATGGCTGCGTCAACTGTGCGCCCTACTACAAAACTGCCTGTACCAGAGGTCCAGGATGAAAAGAAGAGTTCTAAGAGAAGCTCTCCAACAAAGTCTCTGTCTGCACCACGCAAGAAAAGTCAGTCGAGAAAGGAGTTGCGAAGTGACAATACTGAGAATATGACTAAAATTATGACTAAGAATATGATTGATATCCTGAAGACTGAGAAAACAACTGAAAAAATGACTGAGATTATGCCTGAGATTATGAAGCCTGAGGTTATGCCTGAGATTATTAAACCTAAGAATATCCCTACTGAGAACTTCATGAGAGAGAATGTACAGATTCAAAATTTGAATGAGAATATTCAACCTCAGAGCTTCATGAATGAGAATATTCAACCTCAGAGCTTCATGAATGAAAATATCCAACCTCAGAATTTTATGGATGAGAATATTCAACCTCAGGAATTCCCGACTTTCTTCAAGAATGACTTTAGGAGTAACATGATTCCTGGGGCAATGCCGCAACAATTTCCCATGCCATCGGGTCCTTTCCAGCCCAATATAGCGAATGGAATGGAATACGCAGTGCATCCTCGCCAAATGAACCAGTTTATGCCGGCGGTGCTGGCGGTGCCGCTCATGTCAGCGTTTGATGGATATAACTACACATTCCAGCACCCACGCAGCTTCAGTGATCTGCTGAGCTGGTTATTGCCCATGAATAGACAAGCCGGGGCAGCATTCAACAACGGCTACTCAGAAAGAACCATCCCAAGCAACCCTAAAGTGAACCAGATCCAGTTCTTTCCCCAGAATTTCTAATGAGCTCTATTTATAACGTGATGACAAGCAGAAGATTCTCCTGGACATTTAGTTTTGGCCCCAAGTGGTATAGCCCCGAAGTTCACGCACACACTTCAAGCGAATACAGATAAGTGATAAAGCCAATAGCTCTGCAAATTTGACTCTGCAAATTTCCCGATCTTCTAGTTCTGGACTGCTAGCTCTGGACTGCTAGCTCTGGACTGCTAGCTCTGGACTCTATTTCTAGACTGCAAATTCTGGAGGTTGTAGATTACGCTGTAGTACTTTATACAAGCCGCGATGGGTGCAACATCAGCTTCACTTTCGCTCTCGCACCTTCCTACGCCATGCTAACACCGTATGCCTCGAAGACTGAAGGTAATTCCAAACCGGAATGAACACAGTCTGAGTGAGGAAATCGACGATGTTTCCGAAGAGGTGATTCACTTCCACCCCAAGCGGTCCCTCAAACCTGCTTCGTCATCTACAATACCTTGGGTAGACAAATACGCACCGGGCCGGACCCAAGACGTCAGCATCAACCCCAAGAAATTGAGCCAGGTCAGGGATATGCTTTCAGGGATGCTACAGCCAGGCAGCAAGTGTCGGATTCTTATTCTCTCGGGCCCTGCAGGTAGCTCGAAATCTACCGTGGTCAAGTGCCTAGCTAAAGAGTTATACGGTCCTCAGAATGGGGGCAGTGGGATCCGCCCATTGTCGTTGATTGAATACTTTGACTCTGCTGTTGACGATGTGTATCAGCCAGACCATTTCAGGGACTTCATGGACGGGTGTCGGTACCGGAGTGGCCAGAACTCGAGTGTGATCTTGATTGAGGAGCTCCCGAATGTCTTCCACGATGAAACACTCCTGTCTTTTCGGAATTGTCTACGGGACTGGGCATATTCTTCTCCGGAGCTCAATCTTCCGCCCGTGGTCATTTGTCTTACTGAAGTGGATCTACCGAGTGATAGAGGAGACCGGGGCTACTTCACCATAGATAATTACTTGACTGTTGAAACGCTTTTGGGCAGGGATATCTTGAACGCAGGAGTTTCTGCAGGACTCATTCAACGGGTCAAGTTTCTTCCCATTGCCAAAACTTTCATCAAGCGAACACTACACAATATCCTCAGCTGGGAGAAAATCCGTCTCCCCAAATTCGGGCCTTCTGATGACTACATGCAGTCGTTATATGACTCAGGTGACATTCGTGCACTGATCTGCAACTTAGAGTTCTGGATCCTGAGTGGGTTCCGCAGCAATGGCTTCTTGAGAGAGAGTCAGATCAGCTTATTCTATGCCGTGGGAAAAGTGATCCACTCCAGCAGCAAGCCTCGACCAAAAGGAGACAGAGATGATTCCGACTCCGATTTCCAGGCGGTGAGTGACGTCATGGATCAATACAATAACATGGGGCTTCTTCAACTAGGCCTACTAGAGAATTATCAGATCTACAACGGACTGCAGTTTGAGGTGGAGAATGCTGCTAATATTGTGGATAGTTTGAGCACAACCGACTCTTTGCCCTCTTTGGGCTATGAAGAGTATTCGCTCAAAACAATCAGATATGAGTTGAGTAAGGTGAGTGTGACAAACCGTACACTCCCGATGAAGTTTCCCAGACACTTCAAATGCTTAAAAGAGCAGAACAAGGTTCGGAAAGAAGTGTCTGACTACGGCACTTACATTGCGCAGAACTCAGTGATGTTCAATGATATCAACCTACAAGATGGCTACTTTGTGCCGATGATCAAGAATTCTTTCAAGTATAGGCTCAAACACGGAAGAAAGCAATATCTTTACAATCGAGTTGGTGGACGGTTCAAGAAGATCTACGCCGATGAAGACTTGCCCTTAATGGAGAAGGATGAGGAAGCATCTGTGGGAGAAAGAGATCAGTTTCTGGTAGATATTCTCGAGAAAATCAATGAAGAAGCGAACTCGAAAGACGGCTCCGACGATGGGGTCAGTGAAGATATTGACGATGGGTTGAGTGAGGATATCGAGGATTCTGATCCCACTGACCTGGATGATATGTTGGATGACACATTGAATGAAGAGCTATTGAGCATGGTGTCTCAAGCAACTAAGAGGAGTCTTGATAGTGGACTCCAGTCAGAATCAAGAAAAGGGTCGACCCAGCTGAACCCCAATTACGATGAAGGTTTTCTGGACGACCCCGAACTATACATGTTGGTGTCGCAAGGCAAGTTATAGAAATAAATTATGTATTACCGGGTTTATTGATTGGCCACGGCTTTGGCAAAAAAATCAGAGTCCTCTTCGAGGGACTCTTTAATGATATCCAACCCACCCTGGAATTCGCCATTGATGTACAATTGTGGGAAAGTAGGCCAATCAGAGAAAGCCTTCAAGCCTTGTCTCACAGCATCGTCTTTCAAAATGTCAAAGAAGCCAAATCTGACTTGGTTTTCTCTCAAAATCGCCACGATTTGACGTGAGAATCCACACTGAGGCGATGAAGGTGCACCTTTCATGAATAACATCACTGGTGCAGCAGACGTCAATTTTTTCAACCGCTCATTGAGTTCCTCTTCGGAAGGCTCTTCTTTGGAAGTGGTGTCAGCAGCAGCGGCAGGGGCAGTTGTGGCAGATGTGGCGTCAGAGCGAGGTGTAGTGGAGCCACCAAATTGCTTCAATGCGGCAATGAACTCTTTAGGGTCGGCCCCACTGAGCTCCTTCAAGATTGTGGAGTTTCTGATCAAGATGATGTATGGAACAGCAGACACTTCAAACAACTCACTGATTTCCAGCTGGTCATCAGCGTTGATGGAAAGAAAGGATACCTGAGGGTTTGCTTGGGCCAAAGTTTTGATGACGGAGTTCATGGTCTGGCAAGGCGCAGCCCATGGCGTGTGGAAGTAGAGCGCCATCAACTGCGACGCATCGGAGTTCGTTAGTTTCGTAAACTGGTCCTCCGATTCTATTTCAATGACAGACATGGTGGTTGGGCAGTAGCAGTGACTTGAAGCGTTAGTAATGGAGTCGCGAGCCTGCCACACGTGACTGTATTATCACATGATGTGATAGTCACGTGGTATACTTTGCATCACGTGATATCATAGTTGAGTTGAGAATTTCACGTGACGACCCTGATCCCGTCGTTCCCGCGCTAGTCACGTGTAGCTCTCTCTCTCCCCTCTCTCTCTCTCGCCCTACCCCATGGCCAAGGACGCGGGGCATTGCTCGGTGTTCCATGGGTATGAACAAGACCCGCATTCCGCGTGATTTAACAATCCTAGGCCGAACAATCAGTGAGAGTCTTCTCGACGTATGGCTCTCTGGTGGTTGAATTTGAATGCAGGCTCCTGCCTCCTTGGCCAGACCCTTTGTAGCACCCTTTGTTTGAAGCCCAATTATATTGGCAATTTAAAGTATTTTAAGTTACAAACCTCACTCTACGATCTGCGAGCTTGGCTTATCTTATCTTCAGTCACTACCACATTCTGGTAAAACACACACACATTTGACACACCGTCATCCATTGCCTTTTAGACATAGTCTTTCTGAGATAGGATTTTGATATAAACATTCTGTCATACCTTATATGTAGCATCCTTTTATCCACTATTAATCAGCTGCATTCTGTATATTGAGCATTTGCTAAAACCGGAAATTAAGGCGAAACAATACAAGAACCTTAAAAGAAAATAGCCCTCGCCGTGAGGAATGACGCTGGAAACATGGCCGGTGTGCGAGCCCGCATTTGGCCTGCCGGGCCGAGCTGCTGAATAAAATCTGGGTTGACCCGTCGCATTTCCCTGCAAATTCCCCCGCATTTTCTTCTACACCGAACCAAAAAACTTGTCATCGATACTTTATTGCCCAACAGACACTCAGCTTGATCCTTTGTGCCGAAACAGATACCTTAATTACAACACTCCCTGGCCTATTTCTGTCTCCCCGGAGCTCTACTTGTCTGCACCACGTGCCTCTTGATCTCTTCCTATTTATTTATTATTTATTTGCACGCCGCAACTGCTGTGTCCGCCACCTGAAAAGCAGAGCACCTTCGCCTGGCTGACCGCACACCAAACTTTGTTTCTCCTGAACGCACACCCAAGTCCCTTTTTCTTGTCCACTTGTACGGCTATAAAAAAAATAGCTTTGGTATCTGGAGCAAGTGTGACAAGTGCCCCTGACATCCCCGTTACGTGAACTTGCCAAGTCTTCACGTCCCCCAACATTTTTATGATCGTCAATAAGTTAGAGATTTCGGTTGCTTGACCGCATTCTATCGTTTATTGTTCCTAGATATTTGGACTCTGGATTCCAAAGGTCAATTCCTCCTTACTGTGTTGATTCCCTGGGTGTAATCTTCTTTTATGACTACACAACTCTCAACTAATTATCTCAATATGGATTATCTGCTACAATCAGACAAAATCAACAATGATTTCTCTCTGGACCCTGTCGATTTTCAGGATCCCGCGAACGGCTCCAAGAAGAAGGTTCCCAAGGAGCTCACTTCCCATGGAACTACCCCCTCCGGAAAACCCCGGCTTTTCGTGTGCAACACTTGTACGCGAGCCTTTGCTAGATTGGAACATTTAAGGCGTCACGAGCGCTCTCACACTAAAGAAAAGCCCTTCACTTGTGGTGTGTGTCAACGCAAATTCTCTAGAAGAGACCTTCTCTTGAGGCATGCTCAGAAGCTACATGCTGGATGCGCTGATGCTGTGGCTCGCTTGCGTAGAAAGCTGATAAAGGGCGGTTCTTCAGTCTCCAACTCGGACTACTTTGATCCTGATATGCATGACTCAAACGAAGATACTCCCATCAGTTCCCTCCACTCCCCACCTTCCTCCAAATCGCCCGCGGGCCCGAAGGATTCGCAGGTGCAGTTCAATTTGAACTCATTTACGAACCGCAATTTCAGTGAATCCTCTCAAAGCCCAAGAATTACAAGGGCCAATTCCATCAAGGACTCCAGTCTCCACAAGCAGGTGTTTGACAAGATGAAGCTGCGCAACAGAGGTGCGTCTTTCTCCGCCCAGTCGGGTCCTAACTATGCCATGGCTATGCCTCAATATCCTGAACAAAACACTGCAGACAATGTGGAATTTTCGACTCCCCAGCTCCTTCCTTCTTCGGCGGTCGATGAAGAGTCGTGGTTGAACAACTTGTGCACGATCCCCGGTATGGCTCTGCACAAGTCTCGTCATTTGATGAGTGATAATGTAACAGCCTCAATGATTGATGCAGAAATTTCCAGAAACCCTTCACTTTTGGGAAACGGAGTGCCTGCTCCCTACATGCGGTCGGATAGCATTGCTTCAAACACCTCAGTAAACACTCACGACTCGATTTCGGCTGGAGCTCCCTTCATGACCCATAAGCCAAGTATAACAGGTCCGGGACCTACTTCAACGCCAGCAGCTAACAACAATGTGGACCTAAATGCTGACTTTGGTGACTATGGATACTCGTTCTATGGTATTCCTGACACCATCTATGGAAATCAAGCATCTATTCAGAAACCCCATCGGCCACTTTCGCCAATAAAACAAGAGTTTGATCTTGATTTAATGCAGTTGGACCAGCAAGATGCTGCTTCACAAGGCCAACTACCTGCAACGGTCACCAGTGGGGTTGACTTTGATCTTAATTTCTTGAACGATATAGACGAATTGGGGCAGGATTTTGAAACAGGTTCCAGATTTAGGCCTTCGGGCTACTCTTTCTATGGAGATAATCCACTGGTTTCTTCCTCTGGTGTTGACTCTTCAACGCCGCCCCCTTTGATGTCTCCTTCCTTCATGCAAACAAACAATAATCCATTCGGAGGAAGTCAGGCTCAGAAAGTGAATCAGATGCATGAGCCTGATGGAATCCATGGCTCTGGCAACTCCAGGAGATCTGAAAGCACAGCATACAGCAAAACTTGTCTTTACACCAAAAACATGAGGCAATTGATCAACAAAGCTCTCAATAAGTATCCGATCAGTGATGTGATGTCGCCATCAATTCCTTCCAACGAGAAAATGGAGTCCTTCCTCAAAGCATTCATTGCGAAATTTTTAACATACTACCCATTCATACATGCATCCAAGTTGAACGAATACGAAATCATGAGCATGACTTCATCGGAAAGTCCTTACAATGAAAGTGCTCGTGTATGCATGCCTCTTTTGGCAGCCACAATTGGAGCGTTACTTGTGAACAATAAGAATGATTCCGAGCATTTGTATGAGGCTTCTAGAAGAACAATTCATATATATTTGGAGAGCAGGAAAGGAGCCAATGCCAGCAAAATTGATTCGACCGAGAACCAGAATCTGAACCCTCTTTGGTTGATACAGTCACTTCTCTTGTCTGTTGTTTATGGCCTTTTTTCTGATAATGAGAACAATGTGTACATTGTGATAAGACAGTTGAATGCATTGAACTCATTGGTCAAAACCTCGCTTAAACAGAATACCGAAATTTTTTTCGGTATCAACGGAGAGGATGCAGAAAATTACGAATTCCTACGAAATGACAACAAAGCATCCGATGCAGTGAAGTTCAAAAACCACATCAATTTGCAGTCGCAAGTCAGGACAGTCTTAGCGATCTACCAGCTCACTAACTTCATTTTGATGATGTTCAACGTTCCACTCACTTTGAGTGCCCATGACTTAGGGTCTTTAACTGTGCCTAATACCAATGATGAATTCTTGTGGAGGTTTTATGATATTGGGGAACTCAAGGAACATCTCAAAAATGGACTGTATCAGAACAGTCTCGATTACTACTTGAAAAGAGATGCAAACAACACAATTTACTTCAAGAGTACTTTAAACAGTCTTGCCAAGAATGAATTTGATGGTGATCTTGTTGCAAAGTTCTCTAATATGAGTAAATTTGGCTTCAAAATTATGATCAAGGGGTTATACGAGACAGGACAATTGAGAGAGTATAGTGACCTTGAAATGGATTCAATTTTGGACAATATGACGATTTTCATTGACTCTTCCAAAAACAACCCGGCAACAAGCTATATTTGCCACGGCAGTGCAGACTGCGAGAAGGTAGACTTTGCCATCTTGGTGAGCTTTACCAGAATATGCGCAATAACTGACTTTAAGCAAGTGAAAGAACAGAGTTGGCTCAAAAACTACGAGGTGCTCAATAAGAACTACTACACCTTTTTGATGTCCATGGACAATATCCGCGATGATCAGTTCTTGAAGATCATTGACAATTGCATTATGATCTCCAAACTCTTTCTCTATAGAACAGAGGAAGTGGACCTGAAGTATGGACTTGAAGGGTCGCAGAATCTGGCCAATCTCGACATCCCAACCGATGCTAATGGTCTATTCCAACAATTGGTCAATGAGTCTATTTTCAATGAGAGAGAGTTGTGTGTGACATTTGAGAAAAGTTTTGGGTTGAAGATCTACGAAGACTTCTTCCGGACTAAAACGCCCATTCATTCGCAGGTCTTATTTCACATTTTTGTGATCTTTTCCATATTTTCAGTGCACATTGCCAAGCGGAACCATTCATCCAAGCCAGTGTGGGACACTGAATACACGAGGGTTTTCAACACCAAGTTCATTACAATGCTTAGATTTTTGGCAAAGTTCGAGAAGCACTTGAGATCTCAGTACGAAAGCTCTCATCTTGGTTCAGAGTTGACAAGTCTCTATCTTTTTCTGAGTGGTACGCATGATGAGATTCTTCTGGACGCTAACAATGGTATCAGCAACCCGGAGACGAATTTCGAAAACTACTTTGGCCATACCTTGGACAAATCACTCTACGTGTTGAAAATGGGTGAGTTGATCATGAACTTCCTCTACGAGCAAAACTTCAAGGTGAGCATTTTCAAGAAGCTTGGGGCAACTCTTTCGCAGATAAGAAAGTTTCTTATAGATGAGGAGTCCAGGATTCTCCCAAATTGAGCCGCACCCAGGAAGAAATCGACAAAGAAGATTAGAACAACTCCTTTATTTATTATTCTACTATTTAATGTCATAAAGTTTTTTGCAGATTATTCATGAAATTTGTAGTATATTCTCGTACCAACTCTATACCTGCACTCTGCCTGATGCGTCGTGAGACTGCTACTTTTAGCGCAAGTGGAGCTTCAGGCATTCGAACCGCAAAACAACCCAACTCAATACCATGTCCGAACAGAAAAGCCCAGCTCAAAAGAGCAGACCTCAGAAGCCTTTGTTGACGGCCAAAAACATTAAAGACATTAAGATGACCATCGCTGGTTTCGGCACCATGCTCTTCCTATTATGTCATTATGCATGGATCATGAGGCAATGGGTGCTCAACCCCAACCTCCCCACCAGTACCATGCTTATCCGCTTCTCCATCTTCTTGGTGAATGCTACGATCACCATAGGTCTTTTGATGAACTACATCTATCCAACTATTTACGCGGAGGAGCTCAGACAAGAGGCGCTTGAGAAGAAAGCTTTCGAGAAAAAGTCCGACTAAGTGGAAGGCCATAATTTCATTTTAAATCATACATAACGTAAAATCTGTAATCTAGATAATTCTTCTTCCCAAAATAACTCCATAAACACCAAGGGTCACCAAGGAAACCAAGTTGAGGGAGGATGAAATCCCGTGGTACATTCCGAACTGCTTGTTCAATTGCTTCATCTCCTTGGAAGTCTGCATCTGACCGTCAACAAGCTGCTCGTGTTTCTTGTCGGCAACAAGTTTCTTTCTTTGGTCTCTGATCTTATGAGCTGCTGGCAGAACCCAGAAGTAGTTCAAGGCACCGCCCATGGTAGACAAGCCTAGTAAAGGCACGGCAAGACGCAATGCCAAGGGGGATGTCAATCCAATCAATGCAGGTACAGCAGTTTGGCCTAGGAAGTAGACAGGAAAAATTTTGCTTTGCAAGCTTCCGAAATCCTCTTTATTCATGTGTTTGAAGGCAATGGGAGCCACCACATACGAATACACAACTCCGCCGCCAAAGGCCACGGAGAGAAGAAGTAAGTTAATTGAACTTTTGATAGCCATTGTCTTTTTGGAATTTGCTTGAGGTATTACACTATTATATAAGTAAACTGGTGGGGTGACGAATCCGATCCCGCACTTCGCGCTCCATTGTCCGTTCCTGCACCTTCATAACGAGTCGATCATCTTGAACATGCAGTTAAGAGCATTTCTCTTCTCTTGCTCCTCGTACCGTAAAACATCCTTTTCAAGCTCGCCTGGGTGGCCGTACACCCACACAAAATCACTTTGCAATCCTAAGCTAAGCGAGTCGGCCACGTTCTTGTCGTGAGTGTCTTTCAAGCGAGAGGTTTGCTCGTATTTCTTGGCTGCAACCTCCGCAGCATCCACTATCTCACTGGAGATACCGCACATGGCTGCCACATTCATTCCGAAAGATCCGGGAGCTGTACCTTCTTCGAGCTTGTACAAGAAGGTGATATTCCTCGAATCATTGTCCACAATTATTCCCATTCTCAAAGGCCTTATGTGAGGGTGGTTGGTGAAAGCCAAGCCCAAGCTGCCGTAGTGTGTAGCGAAGAACCCAAGAGGTTGCACGTGAGATGACAAGTGGTGCAATACTGACTCTGCAATGGCGTATCCGTCACTTGACGATCCACCTCTGCCCAATTCGTCAAGAATAACCAACGAGTTTGGTGTGGCATTGCTCAAGATCTTCTTTGTTTCCGACAACTCAACGAAGAATGTCGACTTCCCTTGGATGATGTTGTCATTTGCACCCAACCGGGTCATGATCTTGTCCACAGGACACAATTCCGCTTTTTCTGCTGGCAAGTAGCATCCTATTTGTGCAAGCATTGTAGCTAACGCTGTGGTTCTCATCAAGGTGGACTTACCTGCTGCGTTTGCACCGGTAAGTAGTCCAAAGTTGGCATGGCCTCGGCCCAAGTTGATGTCGTTTGGAATAAACTCAGAGCTGCCCATGAAACAAGGATGTCTCAATTCTTTGAAGGAAATGAAACCTTCATCGCTGGTTTTAAAAGTAGGTCTGCAAGAAGGATATCCTATGCTCTCAGATGTCTTTGTCAATGCAATGAGACAGTCAATACTGCTCATGGCCTTGATGACCTTCACCCAAGTCTTGTAATTGACGTCGAATCTACCGTAGAGCCTGGAAATAATGGTTTCACAAACCGTTTTATGGAGTTCCTTTTGCTCCATAAGTTCCCGAACGAGCTTCTTCACCTCGGGTGACCAGTATCTTTTTACCTTGGAGGTGGCACCCATCTGCTGCCAATCTTTGGGAACGTTCTTGATCTTGGTCGACATCTCAATCAAATAGAGTTCCTTTCCGGAATCCTTGAAGCAAATTTCATGGGATTTGAACTGTTTCTTGTAAGATTTGAGGTGATCATTCAATTGAGCCTCCAAATTGCTGATGATTCCAATCGACTCATCAAATTCGGTATCCACGCCCTCTGCAGGAACCACGACGTTTTGCAAAGCTTGCACTCTGTCAAACGCATCTTCCCAAGAAGCTATTAATGTGTGAAGGTCGGGTGGAAAATGGCCCACGAATTCCTTGAGCACCCCAGAGTTGTCCAAGTCGTGTTCGCCCAATTTTTTGAAGATCTTAGAGACATTTTCAAAACCTTCGATCACTTTCAAAAAGTCCTTGAATGCTAAGGTCTTGCTATGGACTCTTGATATCAATCGTTCCAAGTCTGGTAACTTCTGGAGGCCCGATTCAAGAGATACTCTCAACTCTGGTTCATTGTGCATCAAGAAGTCGACTGCATCCAACCGCTTATTGATCTGTTCCACTTTCATAAGAGGATGGAGAACCCAGTTCTTGATCATTCTTTTGCCGAAAGGTGTGATTGCCCTATTGATCAACTTGAACAAAGTCCCCTTGTCGCCTCCATCGAAAGAATTGTTGAGCACCTCAAGATTGTTCAATGTGATTCCATCCAACAACATGTGCGTGGCCGAGCTCTTTGAAATCTCGTACTCTTTCATATTTCCCATGGTCATGATACTCTCGTCTAGTTTCAAAGTTCTGAGGTAGTACAACAATCCACCGAAAGCATTGAATGCAATTTGGTGATTGTCCTTGAGACGAAGTAAAAGCGGTGGGTACTTTGAGAAGTCGTCGAGGTCTTCAGCCTCGTAGTATTTTGCCTTCACCAAATTCTCCAATGTTGTATCATAGTCCCAAAACTCGGAGTAGGGGTTCAAATAGTTCCAAATCTGGTGCGTGTTGTGGGCGTTAAACTTGATGATCTTCAATGCCGTTGAGCACAAATTGTGTTTCTCACAAAGAATTTCCTTGGGTTTGATTTGAGTAATAAGAGTGTCCAATTTCGTGCACTCATCATCGTCGTTCAATTCAATGAAGTTCAATTCCGAAGTAGCGGTATCCACGAAACATACTCCAAATACCTTTTCTCCTTGTTCCGACACTGACTCTTTGATTGACATACAGTAAGTGGCCATGTCATCCTTGATCATATCCATATCGGTGAGAGTGCCGCCAGTCAAAACACCAGTGAGCTCTCTTTTGATGATTTTTTCCTCCTTGCAACCTCCGCCTCTCATTTCCTTGGCCAACATCGATTCCTTTTGATCGACCTTGGCCACTTTGTACCCGTGGCTGATGAATTCTTTGGCCCAATATTCGAAAGACATTTCGGGGACTCCAGCGAGTCTCATGTTTGCTCTGCCACCGCCGGCGATTTTCAAGTCAAACTGCGAGTTTGCGATCATCGCATCGTTTTCATATAATTCGTAGAACTTACCCTTTTTGAAGAACACAACCGTGTCCCACATCTTACTCTTTATCTCCCAATACTGCTTCTCGAATGCAGTGAACTTGGCCCATGCAGAGGATGGAATATAAAGGGTCCTAGAGTCGTAGTTGGGGTCATCCGGAGTGTGCTTCTCTGCATCTTTAACGTTCACGAGCCATTGGTACCTTTCTTCATTTTCCTTTTCAAAAGTCTTTTTAGTAGCAGTAGGTTTTGTAGGGATCTTGGGTGCAGATTTTGTTTGGGTGGACACGTACGAGGAACCGGCAAGGAACTTAGAGCCCAAAGAGGATCCTGAAGAAGAGGTACTCTCCTTTTTCACCGTAACGGGCTCTGTCTTGCGGGCCTTCTTTTTCTTTGGTGTATCGATAACATCACCTTCGTCCTCCAGAGCACTATTCTCTTCGGGACTCGCATCACTCTCTTCTGCAATGAAGTCACTCATATGGTCATCAGCATTCTCTGCATCTGGATCTAGCGAGAAATCAGAATCTTCATCATCACTTTCAATCGCTCTTCTTCTCTTTCTGCCAACCGTAACCTCATCGTCTTCGGAATCATCGTCTTCGGCATAAGATACATTCTTCTTCGTCCTTCCACCTTTGGATACAGCAGATGGAGATTCCTTGACGCTTGTAGTTTCATTCTCAGACTTCTTTTTGGCCTCCACTGCAGTCGTACTCTCATTGTGTGTCTCGGGATCCGCTCTGTTCTTTATGGGCGAGGACTGAATGTCTGCATGCACCTTGGTATCGCGTTCTGACTCTGAAGCCAACGGAGTGTCAGTATTAATATCGTTTTCCTTGTCACTATCATTGTGGGATTTCTTCTGTAAAGGGGAAGAGCTCGCAGGCTGCTCGTGCTTAACCTTAGCCCCAGCTGGCTTGAAGAACGCCATCAATGACAGCTGCTTCTTATTGGAGGAGCTCCCACCTTTCGGAGTCAAGGTCTTCTTTTTGGGGGTAACTTTTGACATTCTTGAGTAGCGAATAAAGTAATGAGTATTTGCTTAAAAAAGAGTCACTCCTATGCTAAGGATCCTGGGCCTAGAAGAACAAAGAAGTCGCGGTGCGCGTGTGATAGAGATCGGATAATGTAGAAGCGCGTCTGATGCACGTAACCACGACACGTGAGATCCCCCCACCACACCACGGAGCCAAAAAAAATACATTGTTGCTGAAGGGATGAATGGGCGTGTATATAAGAACCCGGAAACGGCAATAGTACCCTTTTTTTGCGGTCTTAAATTAGTGTCTTAGAGAAAGGGGTAGGTCTGTCCTATCGTTTTCTATGGTGTTCTTCTCAGTGCGTAGTAAGCCTGGTCTGTCTAGCCAGTGCCTTGTGAATGCCTAGCGAGTGACTGAGTGTCTAAGGTCGCGCAACCGGTTTTGCACCCATTACTACCAAGCTTACTACCTCTTACAACCACACCAAAACTCGCTCATATGATCTTCCTAGTATTTTTCGTGGGCTTGGCCCATTGTCTCTTTCTCACACAAAAGCCTCTTCACAAAATCTCGGTCAAAACCCATGAACAATCTTTGGTGAGCTCGATGCTTTATGCTTTTTACACCGAAGCTTACAATCGCAATGACAAAACTAGCTCCAACTACATTGCAAACTACAATAGCATCGCCTTGCAGTACACCAGCGATCCGTATTGTGTGGAAAACTCGTCCATCCGTTACTTCATCAAGTCCTTTACCTTGGGCCACAATGACTACCCTGCTTCCATGTGCAACTTGAATCTCAACAACCGCTTTATAAGTGTGGTGACTCCTTTCCCTGATTTCCATGAGACTGTTCGCGGCACACTAGATCAGATTCCTGGAGAGTTGCTTTCTTTGAGTCAGGAATATATCGAAGACTTGCCTGATTTTAACTTCCACTTCTATGCCTTTGATGACTTAAATTATGATTTGGAATGCGACAACCGTTACTTCGAGTTGATGCAAGTGATGTACCGTGAATCTGTCTTGGAAGTAAACCTTCAAGTTCTGGTGACCGTACCCGAGAAGTGCTCCTTCAAATTGTTGAATGCCGATTTCGACACTGTTTTTGACAAGGGCTCCACCGAGGTTCAGATTCCTGTTACCGGCGAGTTTTTCTGCCAGGCGGGGAAGACTCCTTATTGTAAAAAGGACAATGCTTTGAAGAAGAACCTGAATGTGCGTCTTTTCGAGTGAGTGCGCTCACCCATGGGTCTTTCATCGTGAATATCTTAATTCGGGCTGTTTTGGGGTAAAACTTCTATATTTCATGTAACAGCCAAGGACTTTTTTCTCTGGAGCTCCTTCTCTATAAAATACTTTGCAACATCAATTGCTGCCAAAGAATCTTCTCCACTATCATGCTCTCCGGTCTGAATGTTTCGACTTAGATATTGGAATGACAACTGTTTTAGAGAATAGCGGAAAGTAGGCGATGCTTTGTGAGGAGGGTATAATACCGCAGTATCAACAACTTTTTCATGAATTATCCGCATGGCATTCAAGTCATTTTCAAGTCCATGGCCAATAAGAATGGTATTGCAGTCAATGACTTCGCCAAGAAGCGTGATCAGATCTTCAAAACTGAGAGCTTCCTCCTTGATTTCTGCCACTCCTGACCATCGGGTATTCAAATCGAGAATCTTACCCTTCGGTCTCACTAGGATATCCAAAACCTCCTCGCCGGTGATAAAGTCCATGGCTGTAACTCTTAGTAGCTCGAAGCCATTTGTTGTGAAACCCATCTCGCAGTCAATACCCACCGCCTCGATGCTTCCTTTTCTGGTACCCCAAAGATCTCGAGTGTTGCAGAATGGAATGGCATGATGCATTTCCTGGGGATTCGTCCAGTAGAACACGTGATACTCTGACTTGGTACATGGCTCTGTATCAGTTTCCCCCAAAACACCTCCACAGCACAGGTAGATGCGTACACCTGTCTGATTCTTGATCAACTTGCCCTCGTGGTATCTGCAGTCGGTTTTTTTGTAGGCGTTTTCTAGCTTAAATTCACATTTGCATCGACGACAGTGTCTCAAAGGATTAACTTCAGTGATGGGTTCGGGAAAGTCCATGATGTAGCCAAACTTGATGAGTTTTTCTCTGGGGATGACCGTAGCTCGCAACTCTGAGATATATTCCTCCTTCGTAGGCTTGCTGATAGTCTGTTGCTTGTACTTCTCGGGGTTATTGATCTCTGCAAGCTTTCTCCTGATCTCAATGTTATACGTGACGCTTGAAGCCGAGCTGGCCACTTCGTATTCCAAGTCAATGGCCTCAAGAAGAGGGGTCTCACAATCTGGCTTGGCCTTCTTGATTGCCTCTGAGAAATGCTCAATAAATTTTCGGCGAACCGGTAGCATTGCCGGAGAAGGGCTGACTTCAATTGGCGAAGCGAACTTGGGGTCGGTTCTTTTGGTGAGTTCCTTTATACCAAGATAATCGTCGACCTTGGCCTGGTACGCCTGAACACTGGCACTGGAGGACGCAAAGTCATACTCGACGATAATGGCTTTCTTGTTGGGAGTGGGACACGTCTTCCTGTCCAGAATGAACTTAGCGATCCGTTTCGTGTTCTGGAGTCGAGTATATCTCTGGATGTGATGACCGCTTTTCAAGTCTTTTGGAACCACGAACAGAAAATCCTTTTCTATTTCCACAACTGGCTTCGGTAGACTCTTGGGAGCCAGATCCACCGGCTTTTCTTTGATATGCTCGACTTTCGCCCGTTTAGTATCATGTGTGGGCTCCAGAGCCTTTCTTGTGCCTTCATGGCGAAAGAGACAGTTCAACACATTGCAATTTCCCGTTCGACTCAATAGAGGGCACTTGATTTTCTGGAATTGGTTGTCTGGAATTTTGAACATCCTCAGATTTTCTTGGTGCCTGACTCACTTGACACCTGTTGCTGCAACCTTGGCTACACCCGATCAGAGGTGAAAAGCCACGCGGTGTATGCCGGAAGCGAATCTGGGGTAAGCGCAGACAACCCAAAATTCACATGGCAGCAATATTTCCAGTCATTGTTTGACTCCAAAAAAAATATCCTGGGTCGAAATCAACTAGAAAGTCCAATGAAACAATTTCTGGCCGTTTTAGTATGATTATAGTGGAACTCGAAACAGCCCTAGGAAAGCGCAGTGCGTGAGGTGCGCGCAGAGGACTTACCCGGCAAAGACAGAATCCGACTATATAAAGCCAAGGCCCCCGGGCGCCGTCATAGATTTTTTTTTTTCTCTGTCGACGTACTTCATAGGATCATTTCTATAGGTCACGTTCCACTTTGACTCTTAATTAAAGAGCCACTGTTTCCAACTTGGTTGATGAGATAGATACCCTTACACCCTCAAAGTGAGAACTAATTTAGCTTGGCCATGACTCTTTGCGGTCTGGTCATCTACAATTGTTTGCCTTTAACTATGTGCCATTCCTCGTGGATGTGCGCACTTCAAAGGAGCGATGATCTTGACCCTTTTTTGAATGCTTCTTCGGGAGAATCATTAGAGGGTGGGTGTAAGTGGCAGTCTGACAAGTTACACTACTGTCGTGAAAATGTTTACGATGGTGATGTGCTTATAGTCAACTTGTGTTGTTAGGTCGACCATGTAAAAGTAGCCAGATGAGTGTATGCATTCATCGTAACGTAACGATGTGAATATTTGAGTGTAATTCCTTGAGACATTCTAGGTTGATCGCTGTGACAATATTTACTGCTATGACAATATTCTTAGCTCATCGCCATGAGGATGTGAGCTCATCGCTAGGCTGGAAAGCCGATGTGCATGATGAGCATGCGCGCTCCCATAGACTGTTGCAATGCAAGTCAGTCAAGTACTTCTATTTCGGCGAGCCTCAAGTTTTGCTGTTGTATTAATGCTGATATCAAACGGCATCGACACCAGTATGTTTTGGTGGGAACTTATAAAGTTTGTAGTAGTCCACAACCTCGCCGTTTAAGTTGTTCTCTCCCTTGATGGGAAGAAAGAAGATGTTTCTCCATGTGATCTCACCGATGAACCAGAAGTCGAGCCAATTTTGCTTCCACCCAAAGTCTGTAGGAATATCCAAATTCTCAATCGACGTGTAGGTCTCGTTGTGGGTTGTCACATTGAAGAGTGACATGAAGGCTACTTTCACTGTCATGATGAACTGATCCAACCCAAGTAGTCTGCCACAAGAGCCCAAACCACCATGGTTATGGCCTCTGTGTCCACGATTTGGAGCAAGGTTTCCGTTAGGACCACCGAAATCTCCAGGCACTGTCGAATGATTAAACTTCGGGCTGGACATCTGCTTATTGAGCGAGCTGAATTCATAGGTTGTGAGCCCTTTGAAGATTTGGAACGTCTGCACCACGCAAAGAAATGTGATCCAGATGCCCTGGAACCAGCACCACACCATCAAATTGAATATGAATGGATGCAAACTGTAGCCCACGCAAAGGTCTCCAGATAAGATCAAACATTGCATCTCGTTGTCAGAGTCGTAACCTGAACTTTCGCCGGAGATTTCATAGAATTCAAAAAGCAGCAATGACAAGAGCGCGATTGCTGTGAGCAAAGAGTAAACGAATGTGATGAACAACTTGTGGTTTCTCACCCCAATGTCGTTATATACCCAAGGGCAATAATGGTCGAACCTTGCAACAAGAGCTTGGTTGACTTTGGAGTACTTCGATCTCAAAGGCTTGCGAGTAAAGGTATTGAAACAAAAGTGTTCCGTGTCGAACTTTCCCTGAGACACCAAGTCTCTAATATCGTCGAAAATCGTGTTGGGGTCTGTAGGGACGGGGACGAATCCCGGGTTAATCATCATAGCCTTGAAAAAGGTGTAGGAAAAGAGACCAATAGCAACCGCTAGAGCCAACGACGTGAGAGGCATTTTAAAAACCACAACATGTAATATTTTGGCGAGCCATGTGGCTATGGCCCAAAATGCAGTAGCTGAAAATAACCCAGCCAAGAAAGGTGTCTGGAACAAAGGCTTTTCTTTCCTGGAATACATGGGAATGATCACCTTCAATAGGAAAAGAAGCGGTACTGCAAAGAAAACTGAACTTGCAAACATTCTAGGAATAACATAGCCGTTGTTGAAATCGCAAATCCTGAACACGATTGGAAGCGAAAAGTAAGGCATCAAGAAAGTCACGATTTTGGCAGTCTTGTGGCTCAAAAGATGGGTGTTCTTCAGCCAGTTTTTATTAGGTGATCTATCAGCTTCTCTCAACACATTATGCCACGTTGCTTCACAATTCATATCAACACAAACCCCAAAGGAGTCCTTGCCCTTATCGTTCTTGTGGAAGATATCAGAGCCCGCATTTTCCAATGCAGCTAACACAGACTTGTAACCTCTAATAAAGCCCCAGTGTAAAGGAGTCATCAAGTTCTTATCCTCCTTGGTGACATCTGCACCGTAATGAAGCAAGGCATTCACACTAAGGATATCGCCTTGGTATGCAGCCCAATGCAACGGCGTGCACTTGATATTGTCCACTTCGTCGATATAAATAGACTTGTCGATAACCACACACTTTAAGAGAATGTACACCACCAAAGTGATGTTGGAGCTGTGCACGGCCAAATGAAGAGCATTGTACTGCTGGGAGTCTCTCAAAGCAGGGTCTCCGTTAGCATGGGTCAAGAGGTAGTCCACCACGTACACCAAGCCGTTTCTGCAAGCCCAGTGTAAAGGAGTGGCGGAGAGGGTCCCGCCCAAAACGTTGGCGTCGGCTTTGGACACGTCATTCTCACACAAGTATCGAACCACGGTGATGCGGTTATTGATGGCAGCCCAGTGGAGCCCCGTGATTCCCTGGCTAAACGTGTCACCTGACGAGACCTGCTTCGAGGATATGAGAGTCTGGACGATCTCCAAGTCGCCATTCTGACACGCAGACATGAACTGCGCTAGCACCGGATTCAACTGTTCCTCTGTGGGTTGTTCGGTATCATTGGCTTGATCTGTATTGACAGAAACATCAGGCTGATCCAAAGCATTTTCTGTATTTCCCATTTCTTCGTTAGCATCCACTGCCTTCAAATCAGCTTGCTTTGTAGTATTCACCGCATTGTGGCTTGTCAAGGTGCCGCCTAAAGTGGCCAGGTTCAGGTCCAGATCAGCAGAGCTATCGATGACCTTCTCTATGCTGGAGTCGAAAAGATTAGCATTAAGTGTCTCATCATTCAACGAGATGCTCTGCATATCCATGGCCTCGCCCGGTAAGTCCAGGCTTTTCACGTCTTGGCTCATGAGTAGAAAGGCCCAACGGTGCTAAGTTTAGATGTGTGAAAGTGCGCGGAGTCACTGCTCGCGTGCATGAGAAGGCTGAGCCCATTGACCGGGGCCATGACCCGAGACGGCACCCACAAGGGCCCAAAATAGAAGTGGTTATAGTGGTTGTTTTAAGCTTTGGGGTGCCAGAGTTTAAAATCTCGGTATTTTTTGGCTGCGGCCAACTTCCGATTTTTAACGTGCTCTTGTATTAATGTGTGTGGTATGGGGAACGGTAGAAATTATGCGAATCTGAAATATTCTGCTGCTTCCTGCTGTTTTTGTCTCACATTACCTCATCTCACCTAACCTCACCATCTCATTACTTACACTAGTTGTACAGAAAAGTAGTCAATATCAATACTTCATGAAAATTACTTCTGTTCCAGTACTTCCATTATTTACACAGGCTCTGGTAGTACCATTAAGTACATTAAGTACATTAAGTACATTAAGTACATTAAGTACATTAAGTACATTAAGTACTAGTAGACCATTAAGTGATAGTAGACCATTAACTAGTACTTAGAGGACAACTTGTCTAATATGGAGTAGTGCATCGGAGTATTTTTCTACCTACTTTTGTTGACTAGTACTATAATATAAGGTTTTGTGGACCAGAATCAAAGCCTTTTGGACTTGACCAAGCTCCTGGAATAATGCCGTATCATTCTGGCTCTCATGCACTCAGTCCTCTAGACTTACACTCACTTTTGCATAACTCTTTACCCAGCTCTTTCCTAAACCTACTTAATTCCAATACGAACTACAAAACTTCACATATAACCCAAATTAATTAATGTCAAGTAAATTATTGCAAATGACTATGGTGGGTGGCCGAGCTATAGCAGTTCCTTGAGACTTCTTATGCTTTTGGCATCGTCGTCATGGCTGGTATCAACCACCCCAACGGCAGTGGCCTCGGAAGACTGCGTGGTGGCATTGGACGCTATGGAGCTCGACTTGCCTGTTTTGATGTTGCTGTTGACAAACTTTTTGATCTGCTTTCCGGCCTTCACTGCTCCCGGCACAATGGTGTCGTCCACATATGGCTGTACCTTGTCATTGATAAAACCAGGACGTACCTCCAGCTCCAGAATAAGCCCCAAGTTCTTCTGCCCCACGCGGGCCAAATGCTTCTCCAAGAGCAAAAAGTTCCTCAGGTTGGCCTTGTAGCCAATTTCGATAATGTCTCCAACAATTGGCACAAGAGAGAGGAGGAAGTCCACCACTATGTTGAAGATGAAGATCAATTGTATATCCAAGGGAAGCCCGTCTTCCAACTGTCTGGCGTCGTAGAAGAGCTTAAGGGACCAGTAGTTCGTAACTAATGCACCTGCAATAGGCACGAACCCCACAATATTGGACCATCCAATTCGTAACCCAAACAACGTAAACCACATGTCATATCTATAAGCTTGCTTCTTGACAGCATTCAATATTGCTGTGTCATGTGAACTGATTCCTTGGGGAACCTTCCTCTTCACCTTCTTCAACTTTGGCTGACCATTGCTCAGAGTTCCCACCTCCACGTATTCATAGTAAGGATCTTCCACTCCAAATTTGGTGAGCTGATTATCTTTCAAGAACCGGTTGGCAATCCATTTCACGAGGATCGACGACATTGTGGTGTTTTAACAATGAGATATTTCGTGAGCAGTCTTGCGTCAATATATACTTGGACTCTGGGGCATATGATTGCTGCGCATGCTTCTTTTCGAGCCTCACTATCATGTGCATGCATAACTGACAAGCATCTCTGCACGCACCATCTCCATTGACCCCATATGCTTTCTTGAACTATTCGTTCTTATATTCTATTATCGATAACCACCAGCAAATAAGTCCAGGTACCAAAAACCAAGCCTAGATATCACTCACCAAAAAGCCCACCACTTATACTTAAGCACATATTGAACATCAGTCATGGTGCTTAGGACTTTGATAGGCTCTGTGGTGCTTAGATTGCCTTACTCACACAAGATCCCCGTCAGCATCAAGTCAGTGTTCGATGAAACACCCAGCCCGACCCAGGAAATCAAACAAGAGTTGCCGGAACCAGATCTAGGGCCTGCTGAGAAAATCCGGTTGCGGCTCATGAGTAAACGTACGGCTGCTGAACCCCTCTCTTCATCTTCGCTGACGAAAATGGACACTTTTGTCGATGCAAACGACGGAGTATTCTCGGAAGAAGATGTTATTGACACTTGGAAGCCTTCCATGCGAGACGGACCCAACCCCATGACCGAGAAGTATCTCAACGAACAAAACGAGGAGTTCAAGTCTCTTATCAATAGGAACTTAAAAGAAGTTATACCACAGCAAGATTCATATGCTGACGACCTCAGCTGGCAGAGGCTTGTTCTTGAACTTGCGATGGCCAGAAATAGCACTGAAGTAACGCTGAAGGTTAATCTATTGATGAATAAATTCTCTGAGACGGCATACTCATATATACCTTTCGTTCAGAGCGATCATCAACACCACATACCGACGCTGCTGCTTGAAATTCCTGGAAACAGAAACGAGGCACTAGATATATTGGATGACATGGAGTATGACACAAAAGTGCTTTTACTTAAGCAATTAGCCATTGACTTGGGCATGGGTACAAGTACCAAGGACCTTGAGGAATACACCAAAAACTTGACGCTTTCCAACGAGGCAACTATGATCGATAAGGTGGAACTTTTGTGTCTTCTTTCAGTACGCCTTTCTTTTATATGCCTAAAGTCCTTTCTACCAATCTGTCAACTCCTATACGAGAAATTCAGAAAAGACGAGATTCTCCTTGTGAACAATAAGAACTTCAGCAAGCTTCTCAGCATTCTCATTCGGGCAATGGAGGGCGTTGAGAGGAAGATGGCTACCAACAATAAACGGCATGAAACAGGTCACGTATAAAGTGACAGTTAAGGAAATATTCAGTTCAGGTGCTTTGTACATTGTTCAGACAATACATTCGAGTGATTTACAACTCAAACTCTACTCATGACGAACCTGAAACCCTTCGTTAAAGCATGGTTTGTACTGTAAGTTTAGTATTTCGTAATATGCGATAGCTCCCCTATTGTTGCAAAAGACTAAAAACATGAGAGAACTTATATGCAAAGTTGCAAAATTTGAGCAAGAAAAATCGAGGACTGCCTTCCTAATACGTGCACTAGAAATGCTCGAGGAAATTGTCGTTGTGGCAGAATCCAGGGTATTAAATATTCTTTCTCAAAGTTGCAAATGTGTTACATGATGCACACACATGAAACAGAGTAGTTTCAAGAGCATCAAGTCTGAAACGGCGTTTTAACTTTGAAACAAGCGGATTAGACTTTTTGATAAGATAATGATCAACTTTGACTACTAAACTACTGACACCTTTGAATATGACCATTGTAAGATCTTTTACCCCGCCGTTAAAGTTACCCCAGTGTTTTGACACCCAGTTCGATTGTCCAGTTTGCGCGGCTATCCCACCAGCTCGCACCAACTTGCAGGAGTAGGAAACATGCAGAAAAAATCATACATGATTCTGTGCCTTATATGCAACATACATACTGAAGCGTCTCGAGAGCTCGTGCAAATGTCACAAATTGGTTTCAGAAGTTTATGAAACATCGAGATAGTTGAAAAAATCTCAAAAAAAATGACACAACTTGAAAACTTGTAAAACTATTTTTAAAGGCACACAAAATTTTGCGGATTTTTGGTGGCGACACTTTTCTGAAGGTATAGGGGTCTTTTTGGAACTTGCCGTTTCTGAACACGTGTCTGTATAGAAGGAAAGAGTTTGCTGAGGTTACCCGCACGTTTTATCACTTCTCGGCCAATTGAAAGTGCCCACTCCTCCAGACAGGTGCAGGAAAACAAGCGCGAAGTGCTATTTTTGTGCTTTGCGCGGGCCATAGAAATACCACACTGAATCTATCTTTTTTCCAGCGAGAGTATTTTTACATCCGTGTGCGCTTTCAATTTTCGCTACTTCTTTCTTTGTGCTTATCCTACACAAACACTTGCCTTCGCACTGAAAGTCACCTTTTTTTTATTTGACCAACAACAAAACTTTTGACAAGTTTTTGGTTTTAATTACATCGGTGAGGATTATTCTTTGTGGAATAGCTAGCAGGCTTCGATAAATTAGGTTTCATACTCAGTGGTTTCTACATTACTGTCATTGTTTAACCCTAAACTCACATCCTTGAGTTTTGCCCCCCCGAATTTTTTCTTCCTGCGTGCTCGTGTTTTCTGACCCCTTGATTGGACGGCTCAGATTTTTTCTTCACTTCCGCGCTTTTGGTATAACTTTGCCCAAACGTTGTGGAATTCTTGTGCCAAACCACGTGACCTTTTTTCGCATTCGCATTCCGCACCATGGCCTTGTGCTCCCAAGCTTTCACAGCATCAAAGCGCTCGTGCGACTTGTCGCACCAGCATGACGGACCTGCATCCAAACGGTCATGCCTCTCCAAGATCGACATAAATTCTCCTGTCAATAGAAGATTACCCCAAGTATGTTTTGAAAAATTCCAGAACAACGTGTGCTACTCTTCTTCGTCAGACTCCATGTCTGATTCTGAGGACTACAATACGTGCTATATCGCCGACCAAATCAGGGCTAAGAGAAGAGCTTCCAGTAGGATCTCTTTCTCTTTAGACAAGAAATTGTCACACGCTGTCTCTCAGTACAGTGATGATGAAGACGCCGATTTCCAATTCGTGACTGGCCCTTCCAGCTCGAATGCAGAGAATTTGGACTGCAAGTTGTCAAGCTCACCCAGTGCCTCGTCGGTGTGCATCAACAATACTAACGGAAATATACAAGTGGCTCGTCGCAGCAATTCTACCGGGAACTTCTTGCAGATCTCTGATAGCTGCTCTTCAAATGTCAGCAGCACGAAACGCTCGATGCCTGACTCCGACAAGAACTCCAGATCAAGATGCTTTGATTACCTTATCGGCGCCATCGACGAAGCATGGGCTAGATACTGCAACGCCGCATCATCGATCGAAGATGAGACTTATGGCTACAACTCGCCTTCTTCCACTGCTGGCTCTGATGATGAGGATGACTGCGGCAATACGACCGACTTGACGGATTACGAGAGTGAATTTGAAGATCAATTAACCAAACCCGTGATAAGGAGGAAGCCATCTATCTTTGGGTCTGCTATGCCCCAGAGCGCTTCTGATAGCACCTCCACCGACACGGACCCCTCATCATGCCACCTACAGGCATTGAAAGACCGGTTGATCAAAGCCAAGTACTTCTTGCAAGACTTGGTCGATTCTGATGACTACAACGATGCCTTGAATTTCTGGAAAAGATGGGATATGATTAAATATGCGACTATTGAATTAGTTGAAGATGATGATGACGACTCTGTCGTGGAGTCTACGATTGATGAATTAGAGGATGGAAGATTTTTTACCAACTGAACTCAGTGGTGATTACGAAGAATGAATGAGAAAAAAAAAAAAAAAAGAAAAAAAAAAGTTTGAGGGATTGAAATGGTATTTTCACCAATGTTTTATTATTTAAATTTGGGTTATTTACGAAAGGATTGAATGTTTTTTACAACGGAGAGAAATGTGAGAGGTGTTTCACATTAGGTTTATATTTTAGCTTGTACAATAGAATTCATACGGAGAATATAGTAGCTAGTAGTTTGGGGGACAAAGGAGCAACTGGTCAAGCCTTCTGGCTGGTGGATCTTGCATATAAGACGCTCAATCTGTCGTACTGCGACCATAATCGAACACGTCCTCGCTTCTTCATTCACTTCCACACCATGCTTTTTTCCACTGTTTTAGGCCTTTTTAGCGTAGTCGCCCCAGCTCTTGCCAGCGAGGTTGGAATTGGTATGTAATGTCCCCAAACCCCTCAAAAAATTCACACTAACAAACAGAGGTGACCCACGAAGTTGAGAACTGCAAGCACAGGGCCCAGAACGGCCAGGATGTTTCGGTGCATTACACCGGAAAACTCGAGAATGGCGAGGTTTTCGACACTTCGCTGAGCAGGGGTCCTATCTCCTTCAAGCTCGGTGCAGGAAGAGTCATTAAAGGCTGGGAACAAGGTATTCTCGACATGTGTGTTGGGGAGAAGAGAACCTTGAATATTCCTTCCGAATTGGGCTATGGAGAAAGGGGAATCGGTCCGATTCCACCAAACGCAAACCTCAGTATGTATAACTTACTCTTTGGAACATTCACCATTAGATCTTTGGATCCTGGATCTTTAGTTTTTTTTTTGAAACTTTTACCTCTGGTTTTTTTGAAACTTTCACCTTAGTTTTTCCGAAACTTTTACCTTGGTTTTTAACACAATCAATACTAACATACAGTCTTTGACGTTGAGTTGGTCAGTGCCGGGGGTGTTGACAAAGATGAGCTCTGAATATAGCTCCACTCATGGGTCAGTTCAAAGTGCCTTGGCCCTAGATGTGTTTCCTGATCTATTCCTTTCTAAAGTATGTTACAGAATATTTTACTGCAAATGATCAGTATCAAGAAATCTATATTGAACGAATGAAGCCAGAATCTGCAGCAATGTGTAGTTAAGTGGTCTTTTTCCCCAGCTTCAGAGGGCCTCTTGTATGCAGTGTTATCTGAGAAACAGATTTCCAGCGCGCCCTGGCCCATCTCTTCCTATACCTCTAGACATGAACTACACCAAGTGTTTGGAGCAGTTTGTAGAGACCGGCAAGAAGTTGTTGATTGTCAATGGTCCTCCTATCTGCCGTAAAAGACAACGGCTCCTAGTGCTCGACCTGTCGTTCAACCCACCGCATTTGGCCCACTATGCTCTTGCGTCAGAGGCTCTCCACCACGACTTTGGAGATGACATTGAAAAGAACATCTTATTATTGCTTTCAGTCAAAAACGCAGACAAAAGTGCATCGGATCTCCTGCTGTTCAGCCACCGAATGAGCATGATGCGCTTGATGGCCGACCGGTTGCAGCTGCTCAATGTCAACGTCAGCATAGGCCTCACTGACTGTGCCAAATTCGCCGACAAGGCCCAATGTCTCAGCGAGTACTATCCACATTCCACCTTGACGTTTTTGCTTGGGTTTGATACTCTCATCCGGGTTTTGGACCCCAAGTATTACCTTCCTTCCAGCCTAGCTGAGTCTCTCCTGGACTTCATGACTCACTCAGAGTTGTTCTGCTTGACGCGAGCTGGCAATGCAGAAGAGATCGAACTTCAGCAAAGGTACGTGGACAAAATTGCCAACGCGGAGTATCCGGGGATTCCTGCGGACTGGGCCAAGAAGATATTTGTGGAGTCGCTTCTGAACAGCCCAAACTCCATCGACTCTGTATCTTCAACTACCATTCGGAATAGCCACGCCAACGGCATCCAAGAAAATTTGCCTGTGCTTGAAGAAATTAACCAGTACATCAAGATCAATGGCCTTTACATCTCTAAAGACTCAAAATAGCAACATGTGCCCCACGCTAAACGAGCATGGAAAGCATAAAGCAAACACCAAGAATCACGACACATACCATTTTTTGTTGGATGGTTCCTGAGACTTGAAGGCCTTTGACATACTCCAATCTGCCAGCTTTATTGATGTGCTTACAGTCAAACTCCCCTCCGTTCAAGGTATCTCTGAGGTTTTCGGTCTCTTCATCCAGACAATCGAACGTGCGGTCCGATGAGTACAACTTGATACTTCCTTTGACAAGACGCAAGCTGTCCCATCTGGTGCCCTTGATATTGCCATAGACCTCAAGGGCTCCATCAATGACTTCAAGACTGGGGAAGAAATCGATATTTTGAAGGGCGGTGTTATTTGAAATCACCAAGCCTCCGCCGATTTTGGTCAACTGACTGAAATCCGCCTGACTCAACTGATAATTGGCCGAGATCTTAAACGATTCACCAATCGATGTCAACGACGGAAAACCCACGTGTGAGAACTTATTGCGCAAGAGGTTGACTGAGCCTGTCACTACACACAAGTTGTCCATCTTCAAGTTGGTCACGTCGCTCACAGTCATGTTGTTTGCTATGGTCAACCGAGCAAACCCAGCCTCCAAGTTCCTGGCATTACCTGTGAGCTGAAAACTATGAGTCACCTCACTAAAGTTGAAAGCCACGTACTCCAAGTATCTGTTGTTGTTGACATCAAAGGAATGCACCTGGGGTGCCGAAAAGCCAGCAAGCTTCTTGACGGAGGTATCCACAATAGTGATGTTCTCTACACCTCTCAAGTTGCTCCACATCACCTCGCTTAGTAAAGGTGCTACACTCCAATTCAAGCTATGCACATTGCGAAGCTTGGGGATCTCAATGGTGGTGAGTGCTGCCAAACGCGTTACTTCAAACAGGCGGGTAATTGTGTGGAGTCGAGGTGCAAAGAATGCCTTCAACTCAGTGGAGTTGACTATAATCAAACTGCCCTCAATAAACTCTAGGTTGTCGAGGGAGATGGAGGAATCAACGTAATTGAAGATTTTGAGATCGCCTCTCAAAGAACGACATCCCAGGATCTTCTTTAAATTCTCCTTGCTGGAGAAGTATGATGAGTCTAATACGCAATGGTACCCGATGGCTAAAGTCAGCAATTGAACAAAAGGTCAAACTGGAGGAATTTATACATACTATTGGCCAAAGCACTGCATGTCCCGACTAGGAAAGCAAGGATCAACGGAATCAGAAGCATTGTGTGGTAGAAGAGGTTTGCAGTCAGGTTTTGCGCCCACACACAAGTGTCGCATTTCGCAGTCGTTTATCATGGGCGTCACGTGAGCCACTCGGACACCGGCATCTCCATCAATTATGCCCCCAAAACCTATTACATGACTTCATCACAGATGTTTTGAAATATGTCTTCGCGGCTCTATATATTTATTGTGTATGACTTATGTAAAAATCTATGCAGCTCAATCTCCAACCACTCCATAGCTCCATATACAGCTCCATATACAGCTCTATATACAGCTCTATGTACAGCTCAATTGGATGATAGTACTATACAAGTACTCCAAATTTCCTGGCTTCATCCTTTCATTTTTAGTCTATAATACTTATACATTACATTATATAAGTGTCGGAGTGTTGTGTTGAGTCTGTAGCTAATTAGCTTGTTCATACTCCGATTCGAAGAACCTCCAGCTCTATTGAAGTAATTTAGGAAGCGAGCGTACCATAAGAAGTCACCTTTTGAGGTCGTCTAGGCCAAAACCTAACAGACATCAATATGCGTCCGATATCAAGTATCTATTAACTGAAGCTTAAATACCCCTATGCAAGTATCAGGCAGAGAGGCTTCATAATACCTAAATAAGTAAAGCACTACCTATGGCGGATCTGACAATTATGGTATCATGTCAGGTACCTCTTTTATAGTAATTTTATGGCTGATGCTTACATAAACCATATAGTGCATATGAAAATTGATACCGTTTCTATTAAAGTGTACGACAACCAAAATGTGCCGAACAACGTATCTTTATCTGTGCTGGATGAAGCTCATAGTGGATCCAGCCATATACTCATACTCTCTACTCATACTCTCTACTCATACTCACTCATACTCTCTACTCATACCCTATATAGACAATTCTCTACTACATAAAATCCTATCCAACTCATTTTATTCTCCATCATATTTTAAGCGTCGCTTTGTTATTTTCTTGTGCTTGTTCCAGGAGTATACCTGGTTGTACTGACCTTCGCATTCTATTTAAATTGCACTCTAAATCGCACTCTATTCAAATCGCACTCTATCTGAATCGCACTCTATTGCCAGTAATGCTGCGGACCTGGCTGCGAAAGACAAAGCCCAGCTTGACATCCATACAGTTATCACGTCGACACCAAACAAGCCAAATGGAAATAACCATATTAAAAACACACGTTGGAAGCTGCTTATCATAATCGTCACTTAAAATAAATCACCCGAGAAATCATGCTACTTATCCTATATTATATGTTATGTCTAGTAGGGCCATTCTGGTGGTGTCTTGGCTTCGATGCGCGCTCCACCTTGGGCCCGCAGATGCTCATCGCAGTATTTTTTCTCCATATACTCCAGTATTACACCCAATACAGCGGTACATCGTCCCTATTTTATACCGTCGACCACTAAGATGAACCACAGTATCGAGGTGGACTTTGCCTTGGCCGACGCCAGGTACGACAGCTTCCGCCTGCTCTTTCCCCAGAAGAAATGCCCCAAGGGCTTCGCCTACAACCCGTCCTTATCGGAAGCCGACAACTTGGACAACCTCGCATTGTTTGCATTGAACCATAATACCACTGCTGCTGTCTTCCATGCATTCCCCAGCATTTTCCTTGATTTGGTGTCCAGATGGGTGCTTTCGCCCGCTCGTTTCGAGGCCGCATACACCGATTCCGATGGAGCCAATTGCAATGGCTCCATCATCTTATTGGCCATCTCGCGGGTCTTTAGGGTGTTCCCCGAATGCCACTTGTTGTTGGAGCATTTTTTGCACGAGCACCAGTTTCTTCAAAAGTCACTTGTGGCCTTGCCTTCCCATCAATTGCAAGATGTGCTTTTGGCTTTCTACAGACTCTACACCTGCACTCCGCAGATGCATAAATATGTTGTGCCCGAAATCTTATACGAGGTCATATCCAACGGGTCCGATGCCGTCTGCAAGTTCTTGGCCGTCGAGATCTTGTGCAAATACTTGAGTGTTTCCGATTCCTCTCGCAGTGTGATGCTCTCCACACACATCCTGGATGCCCTGTTGGTTGGAATTTACGATCACGACACCAAGATCGACTTCCGCTTTGTGGACTTGGTCGAGGCCAAAAGGCTATCGAACTTCTCGGCTCTAGCCCAAAATGTACCCACAGTCACCACCTCCAAGAAGGTGCAGTTTCACACCCAGCACTTATCTCCAATGGTGACGTCTATCTGTGGAGTGCTTGTCGCAGTTTCAAAGAGACTGCCCATTCCAGAAGTTCAAAGTGGTGATATAGAGGCCGTTCCCACCACTAATGCCGTGGAGGTGCTTAAAAAGTTAGCGGTCAATCTTCAGAACAATATGCCCGTTATGCTCTACGGCCAGGCTGGTTCCGGAAAGACTTTCTTAATCAACCAGATTGCAAAGTACTTGTCTGTCCAAGATAGCATTGTCAAAATCCACTTGGGTGAGCAAACCGACGCTAAACTATTATTGGGTACATATACCTCGGGAGAGAAACCCGGCAGTTTCGAATGGAGATCTGGAGTTTTGACCACAGCAGTTAAGGAGGGTAAATGGGTTTTGGTCGAGGATATCGACAAAGCTCCCACCGAAGTCTTGTCTATTTTGTTGACTTTGCTTGAAAAGAGGCAGTTGAGTATTCCTTCCCGTGGAGAAGTTATAAACGCACACAGTGAGTTCAAATTGATCTCCACCGTCCGAACTCAAAGCGATGCTTCTTCTTCAAGAATACCCGATATGATTGGTTTAAGATTATGGAACTTGATCGAAGTCAAAACCCCCAACGAGTTGGAGTTGAGGCAGATTCTTGCCACGAGATACCCCATTTTGCAGAGCTTGATTGCAAAGTTCATTACTGTCTACAACAAGATCTGTCATATTTACTCCATGACTTCTTTCATCACCCTCAACAAAGGTTCGCACCCCAGAGTGATTTCAATTAGAGACTTGATGAAGTTCTGCTCAAGATGTGACCAGATGTTCCAGAACAAAGGAGTGAAATCCTCGGACCAGTTGTTGGAAACTCTGATCTACGAGAATATTTTTGCTGAGGCTGTTGACTGCTTTGGAAGTGCTATCACCGAGTACAAAGCATTGAGCTTGATCATAAGCGCAATCGGAGAGATTTTGGAAATTCCTTCTTCTCGAATCAGCGTCTTTGTTGATAGCTATGTGCCAACGCTATACATGGATGATGAAAAGATCGAAATCGGAAGGGCATGTCTCAGGAAATCATACACCGACAAGGCACTCTACTCCAAAAAGAAAACGGCCAAGAGTGGCTCAACTTTTGCCCGAACCAAACACTCCAAGCGTCTCATGGAGCAAATCGGCGTGGGCATCGAAATGGTGGAACCTGTTTTGCTTGTGGGAGAAACCGGTACCGGTAAAACTACAGTCGTTCAGGAAGTGGCTCAAATGATGAATAAGAAACTCACCGTCATCAATGTTTCTCAGCAGACCGAATCAGGAGACCTTCTTGGTGGCTATAAGCCAGTCAACACCAAGACTGTGGCTGTCCCCTTGCAGGAAGTGTTTGAAAACTTGTTTTTGGCCACGTTTTCTCAGAAGAAAAATGCAAGATACTCCGCAGTTTTGTCGAAATGCTTCAACAAGAGCCAATGGAAGAATGTCATCAAACTTTGGACGGAAGCAGTGAAGATGGCCACAGAACTTCTTGGCAAGAAGGAAGATTCCGAGGAGGAGGCAGATGAGGGTCCAAAAAAGAAGAGGAAACTCGGATCTCAAGAAAAGCACACGCTTATTCAAAAGTGGAACAGGTTTCAGGAAGATGTCAACAACTTCTCCACGCAAGCAGCCAATCTCGAGAACTCGTTCGTGTTCAGCTTCGTGGAAGGTTCTCTTGTGAAAGCTATACGGAATGGTGAATGGCTTCTTTTGGATGAAATCAACTTAGCCTCCCCCGACACATTGGAGAGTATTGCCGATTTGCTCTCTGAGAGCCTGGATCAGAGATCCATTCTTTTGAGTGAAAGAGGTGATGTGGAGGCTATAAAGGCACACCCCGATTTCAGGATCTTCGGATGTATGAACCCTTCCACTGATGTGGGTAAGAGAGACTTGCCTCTCAGTATCAGATCCAGATTCAGTGAGATCTACGTGCATTCTCCTGACAAGGACAGGGAGGATTTGACATCCATCATTGAGAAGTACATCGAAAGATATGCCGTGGGAGACGATTGGGTGGTTGAGGACATTGCTGAGTTGTACTACGAGGCAAAGACTTTGGCCGAATCCAACAAAATCGTCGATGGTGCAAACCAGAAGCCCCACTTCAGTATTCGTACTTTGACAAGGACATTGACTTATGTTCGTGACATTGTGGCCATCTATGGCTTACGGAGAGCGCTTTACGAAGGTTTCTGCATGTCTTTCTTGACGTTACTAGACAAAGATTCTGAGAACAAGTTGAAGCCTATCATTGCCAAGTACACAGTGGAGAAGTTGAGCAACGCCAAGCAAGTGATTTCGAGATGCCCTCCACCTCCAAGTTCCACGGACCTGGAGTATGTGCAGTTCAAGCACTACTGGTTGAAGAAAGGTTCGGGCGAAATCTCTAATCCCAACTATATCATCACCCCATTTGTCGAGAAGAATTTGCTTAACTTGGTACGTGCTACGGCAAGCAGAAAGTTTCCTGTTCTAGTGCAAGGTCCCACTTCCGCAGGTAAAACCTCCATGATCAGCTACTTGGCCAGCATCACAGGCCACAAGTTTGTGCGTATCAATAACCATGAGCACACAGACCTACAGGAGTACTTGGGAACCTACGTTTCCGATTCCAGTGGAAAGTTGGTGTTCAGGGAAGGTGTATTGGTGGAGGCCTTGAGAAAGGGACACTGGATTGTGTTGGATGAGTTGAATCTTGCACCCACCGATGTGTTGGAAGCATTGAATCGTTTGCTTGATGACAACAGAGAGTTGTTTATTCCAGAGACCCAGGAAGTCATCCGGCCACACCCTGAGTTCATGTTGTTCGCCACCCAAAATCCACCAGGATTGTACGGAGGAAGAAAGATTCTCTCTCGTGCTTTCAGAAACAGATTCCTCGAGTTGCATTTCGACGATATTCCCCAGGATGAACTTGAGATCATTTTGAAAGAGCGCTGCCAGATTGCACCTTCATACGGAAAGAAGATTGTCGAGGTTTATAAGCAGTTGTCAGTGCGGCGTCAATCCAGCAGGCTTTTCGAACAGAAGAACTCGTTTGCTACCTTGAGAGACTTATTCAGATGGGCCTTGAGAGAGGCCGTGGGGTATGAGGAACTCGCAGCTAATGGGTACATGTTGTTGGCCGAAAGAGTGCGTTCCGAGGAGGAAAAGCAGGTGGTGAAGGAGACCATCGAAAAGGTCATGAGAGTGAAGCTTGATATGGACACATACTACGAAAGCTTAGAGAACAAGCAGCTCATGGAGTTGGACCTGCCCATTGTGTGGACCAAAGCCATGAGACGGTTGGCTGTACTCGTGGAAATGTCCATCAAGTACAAGGAGCCTTTGCTTTTGGTTGGTGAAACCGGATGTGGAAAAACTACCGTGTGCCAGATTATCGGGCAGCTTCTTGGGCGCGAGCTAGTCACGGTCAATGCTCACCAGAACACCGAAACAGGTGATATTTTGGGTGCTCAAAGACCACTTCGGAACCGGTTCGAGCTTAGGGCTGAATTGTTGAGAAACCTCTACTCATTCTTCGAGTTGGTGAAGGTTGACATTCCGCCCGAGGACTCAAGAGTTGAAGATTTGATCAAGGATTACGAGAGAGCGAAGAAGAACCTTGATGAAGACTCGGAAATGTCTAAGTTGGTCGAAACCATTGATGAGCAGATCAAGAACTCGAATGTCCTCTTTGAGTGGGTGGACGGACCTTTGGTTCAAGCCATGAAAAAGGGTGAGTTTTTCCTTTTGGATGAGATCTCTTTGGCCGATGACTCGGTCTTGGAAAGATTGAATTCAGTCTTGGAGCCCGAGAGAAGCTTATTGCTTGCAGAAAAGGGAACAGATGATACTTTCTTGACTGCAGATGTCAACTTCCAGTTCTTGGCCACCATGAACCCAGGAGGAGACTATGGTAAGAAGGAATTGTCTCCAGCACTTCGTAACAGATTTACCGAAGTGTGGGTTCCCTCCATGGATGATTTCAACGACGTTAAGCAAATTGTCAAGTCCAGGTTGCAACCAGAGAGTGTTCATTTGAGCACAGCCATGGTGCAGTTTTCCGAGTGGTTTGGCAAGAAGTTGGGCAATGGAAACGCCAACAGTGGAGTGATTTCGCTTCGTGACATTTTGGCCTGGGTCGAGTTCATGAATTCGTGTCTGCAAAATGTTTCCAGAGAAATCGCATATGTCAATGGTGCTTTGATGGTGTTTGTGGATGCTTTGGGAACCAACAACACGGCATACCTTGCTGAAAACGAGGAGAAACTCTCGCAATACAAGCAAAGCTGTGTTGAGAAGTTGACATCTTTAATTGGAGCTGGCCACTTTATTCAAAAGGACAGTTTCTCAATTGAAGTGACGGAAGACAAGTTGAAGGCGGACATATTCGAGATCCCCAGAGTGGCAGGTGCTAAATGGGAGGGTCTGTTCAATTTGCAGGCACCAACCACTTCAGCCAACGCTATGAGGGTCATGAGAGCCATGCAAGTCAACAAACCAATTCTTCTCGAAGGTAGTCCAGGTGTTGGTAAGACCAGTTTGGTATCTGCCATTTCCAAAGCTACCGGAAACCACTTGATCAGAATCAACTTGTCTGAACAGACGGATCTCATTGATTTGTTTGGTTCCGATGCTCCTGTGGAAGACGGGAAAACCGGAGAATTTGTGTGGAGAGATGCACCTTTCCTCCGTGCCATGAAGAACGGTGAATGGGTGTTGCTCGACGAGATGAACTTGGCTTCGCAGTCGGTGTTGGAGGGGCTTAATGCCTGTTTGGACCATAGAGGAGAAGCATACATTCCCGAGTTGGACCGCTCCTTCCCTAAACACCCAGACTTCAAGGTTTTTGCAGCCCAAAATCCTCAGTACCAAGGAGGTGGCAGAAAGGGTTTACCCAAATCGTTTGTCAACCGGTTTTCCGTGGTGTACATGGATATCTTGAAGAAGGAGGATTTGGTGCTTATCTCTAAGCAATTGTTCCCCCAGATCTCCGAGGAGAGCTGTCTCAAGATGATCAGTTTCATGTCTCAGTTGGAAGAGGAGGTTGTGATCAATAAGAAGTGGGGCATGTCGGGAGGTCCTTGGGAGTTCAACTTACGTGACACTTTGCGTTGGTTGGGTCTTTATAACTCGAGAAGCAACTTGGGAACGGCCTCTGATGTCTCCATAGGGGACTTCTTGGATATGGTCATCTGTCACAGATTCCGGAACCAGGACGATCGCCAACGGGTGAGAGACTTGTTCGAGTCTGTTTTCGGCGACCATGACGTGAAGGATGCTTACTTCTCTATGGGTGAAAACTACGTTCAGGCTGGTGGATCTGTGTTGAAGAGATCTGACCTTATACTGTACGATAACTCGTCGGAGAAGACCCATTTCCTTGCTCTCCAGTGCAACTACAAGATTCTCGAGTCTGCCATTCGTGCAGTCAATGAGAACATCCCACTCATTCTTACAGGGCCTACCAATTCTGGAAAGACCGAGTTCATCAGGTACCTTGCTACTATTGCTGGAGTGAAGCTTTCTGAGTTTTCCATGAACAGCGATGTTGACAGTATGGATATTCTCGGAGGCTACGAGCAACTTGATCTCACCCGGTCAGTTAATGTCATCACTAAGGAGACGTTTGTGCTTCTCAATGAGTTGGTAGTGATCAACTTGAAGAGTTCGCAGACGGAGAAGTCCGTTTTGGCAAGGTGCTTGCAACTTCTCGAGTTTATGAGCAAAACCGATATCAACATGGAGAACTTCGACTCGTTTGCAAGCCGTCTTCAAGAGTTTGTTGCTCACACTCTGAACGAGAAGTTGAACCATCTTCTTGAGGCTTCGGTGGACTTGAGCAAAAAGTTGCGTGAGGTGCTGACAGTCAAATTCAACTGGTTTGATGGTTTACTAGTGAAAGCAGTCTCCAATGGTGATTGGCTTGTGCTTGATAACGCCAACTTGTGCAATCCATCGGTCTTGGACAGACTCAACTCATTGTTGGAGACCAATGGCTCGTTGATCATCAATGAGTGCTCGCAGAAGGATGGTTCCCCACGTGTGATTGTTCCCCACAAGAACTTCAGACTCTTCTTGACCGTTGACCCCAAATATGGCGAGTTGTCTCGTGCCATGCGGAATAGATGTGTGGAGATCTACTTGGATGATTTGAGTGACAGATCGACGTCTTTCGACCGCAAGTGCCTTGGATATGAGGAGAGATCAATCGGGGAAGAATCAACCACGGCAGAAGGTGAGGAGTTAGACAACATGATGGAGAAATTGAACGTGCACAGCATCCAGCTGGCCAAGCCCATGTCTGCATATGTGCCTTCCACCAAGTCTTACGTCAGAAACTTCTCGCTTTTGAACGATATTGCTGAGATTCCTGATACTGGAGCTGATGCGCTCGCAGGAGTATTAAGCATTTATCACACACGTGATGTGAAGAAGTGGGCCAGATCCTTCAAAGGTTCAGAGTTCGGATCCGGCGAGATCCTGCGTCTTGAACAAGTTTGCTCGTTGATCAACTACTTAGTCTCCATTGGCTATGTCAAGAATATGATAAGTCTTTATGGGAACACCAAGTCGTCGAGCATTGTGACGAATGACTTTGCTGCTAATCAGGCTTTGCATCCTTTGATCAATCGCTTCATCATCAACTATCTCAGTGGTGAAGGCAACAGATTGGACTTGAAGAGATCTGAATCCTCGATGCTTTTCCTTGTTGCTTCAGGTATAATCAGTTTCCGTGAATCTCTTGCAAAACTCGAGGCAAGAGCTATGCAAGTGAAACTAGGAGATTTGTCTTTCATCGAGAAATCAGCAGCCGTTGCTTTGGGAAGAGAGCTTAAGAAACCTCCCAAGATCCATATCTACTCATACGTCAAAGCTGTGGAGTCATTCATTACCAAGGTGTTTGAAGGATCTATGGACAAAAAGCAGTTCATGAACCAGGACTACAACTTATACGAAAGCTTGGCCGAGCTCCACACTGTTTGTGAGTGTTTGTTCAAAGCATCGAAGGAGCAAAACATTTCCAAGTTGAGAGTGTACCATGGAATGGTGACTTCTTGGTTAGAAACGCACCAAGTGAATGGTCTTATCAGTGAGCATGCTCAAGAAATCACGTCCTTGAAAGTCGGTTTGGAGCTTACCTCAGGATTCTCCATGGTTAAGATTTGGGACAGATTCAGACAAGTGTACCCGAAATCGGAAGTGGCCTGGAGCAATTACGCCAATCTTTTATCATTGTTGAACGACTTTGACATCATTTCTACAAAGTTATATCCTGACACTTACGGTGAGGTCACGACTTTAAGAAAGCTGATGCTTGAGCTCCATGACGAGATTGTTGCTGACACAATCAAAGATTCCGACATGAGCACGATTTTCGTTAACTTCACTACTGCCTTCAAGAAGCTTTCTGATCTCGCGGCCTCGTTTGTGGTTGAACGTATCAACACTTTTGACCGGGAATTCACCGTTTTGTCGCAGTTTTTGGAAATAAGCTCTTATTTCAAGAGCTCAACACTAGAGAGACAATTGCAAGTCGCAAACTACTCCACAAGGCCATCGTCGACGCTAGCAAATGCCAACAAGTCCGACTTGTTGCTGCCTTATCCTAGAATCTTCGATTGTTTATGGAAGCAGAGTACATTTTCCAAGGAGATCTTTACCAACGAGCTTTTGTTCTCTGCATTACAAAAGACTCTCAATATCGACTCCTGTCCAGGAAAATATTTGGATCAGACACTCAACGATGTGAAGGTTTTGGGAAACAACATGATCGAATCCTCGCAAGTTATTCTTGAAAACCAAAAGAATAACTTCCAGATTATCTTGGTCAAGTGGTTCATCGAGATATTCAAGGTTCATGACTTGGAATTCTCGGACTCTGTGGAGACAATGTCCTCTCTTGATGAAGAGAGTATCAAGAACATGTTGCTTACAGTGCAAGAGACGTGTGAAGGGTCAGTTATTGTTGTTTTTGAGCAGTTTTTCATGCCTGCTTTACACCTTATTTCAAAGTCCAACACATTGCCAGAAGAAAAGAGGTTGAACTTGTTGGGTAAAGCATGGATCTTGTTCGCCAGTGGGTGCATACAATTGTACGTCCCCAACTCTCCTCTTGACCCTGCAATTGAAGACCATGTGACATTCACCGTGTCTCAGAAGCATCAAGAAGCACTTCAAAAACTCATTGCGTCGTGGAGGTCAGTCGGAAAAGTCATCAGTGGTGATGAAAAGTTGAGACTCGAGTCTGATTTGCCCAAGACTAAGGAGACCGAGTTCGTCAAGCCCCAAATCTTCAGAAGAACCGAAAGCATCGATGAGTTGTTTGATGAATGGAACGCTTTTATGGAATCTGCAATTGATGTTGAGCCATTGAAGAGAGTCTTGGAGGCAGCAGAGGACTTTTCGGTGGAAAACCATGTTCAAAAAGTTGGCATTTTCCACAACAATTCGGCTAACTTCATCATGCGTTTGAAATCAAACTACCCCACTTATGCTGATTTGAACGATATTCTCTGTGGATACATTTATGGTATTCGCTTGGGATTGGATTTGATGGAGATCGATAGTCGAAACCAAAACGCTGCATTCAAGATCACTTCTATGTGGCAGCTCGACATTGAGACCTTGATGAGCCCAACTTCTATTGAGTCTACTTTTGATGAAGTTAACAACTTGAACAAGGAAATCAGCGGAAACACCACTTTGAGTGAAAAGGTCATGTTGTACTTTATCAACTTGTGCTTTTCTCAGGCTGTGGTACCAAATTCCGTGGTCAACAGAGCTTTCCAATCGTTGTACTACAGATGGTCTTACCGCAAGATCAAGGCAGACGAGGCCGCAGCTCAAGAAGGATCCATTTACAAGCACAAAGATACTGACAATGCTGATGAAGACTTCAAGGAACTCTTCCCAGATTATGATGAGGTGATGGATCTCGATTCAAACGAGAAACCTGCTTCAGCATCTTTTGATGATTTGTATTACAACATTGCAAAGTCATATGTGTCTTTCTACTTGGAAGAAAAGAAGATGTCGGTCACCGATCTCGCAGAACAAGGGTCCGTGTTATGTTCTGAGATGCAATCACAGTACCCAGATGTGATTTACGCATCCAGCAACCCCTCACAAATGGCCGCCTTGTTGGTCAGCATGAAGGCATCCCACGATAAGTTTCTGAATGCATCCAGCAATGAGATCAGTTTCTACCATGAGCCAAATCCTGCTGAGTACAAACGGGCCATGAAAACGACACTTTCTATCCACAATTTCATCGCCAAGTTGTTGGCGCAATGGCCTGAACATGCCACGCTCCAGAACATAGCTAGAGTGGTGGATGAATTCTTGAGTTTCCCATCCAGCATTCCTCTTGATAAGTTGTTGCACAAGATCGAACTCATTTTCAACTACCTCAATGAGTGGGAGAAGTTTGCTTCAAGCCAGGTGTCCCTTAAGACGCTCTACGAGGACCTCACCGAGCTTATTGTTTCATGGAGACGCTTGGAACTCTCGTCGTGGAAAACATTGTTCCATCAAGAGGACTTGAAATTCCAGAAGTCGATTGGAAAATGGTGGTTCCACTTGTTTGAAACTATCATCATCCCCAATATCCAGGAAGAAGGTTTTGATGAAAAGCCTAGCGTGGTCCAGATTCTTGGAGCCTTGAATATCTTCATGACAGAGACGACTTTTGGTGAGTTCCAAACCAGATTGAACTTGGTGAGGGCTTTCTACACCCACCTCACAACATTGGAGCATTCACACGAGAACATCATAAATGGCCTTGCAAATTTCATCCAGTTCTACGAACAGTTCATTCCGCACATTGAAGAGACCATCACTTCTACCAAGAAGACGTTGGAAAAGGATATTTCCGAAGTGATTCTTCTCGCAAGCTGGAAGGACGTCAACATCGATGCTCTCAAGCAAAGCTCCAAGAAGTCTCACAACAATCTCTACAAGATTGTACGGAAATACCGCTCGTTATTGTCTACATCTGTTGCTCCAATCGTTGAAGCAGGTATTCCTAAAGAAAACCCTGTTATTTCTCGGAGCTTGATGGAACTCAAGGCTAAACATTTGGCGGAGTTGTCCAAGGATGAGAAACTCAGCGTTTTACTCAGCTGTGAGAATGTCAAGACTTGGAGCACCAGACCTTCTCGGTTGAAGAATATCAACATCGTGGAGAAGAACTTGAAGGTTTACATTCAACGGATCTTGCAGGACCAGGTGCCATCAATCTATGACTACGCCAAGGAAGTGGTTGAAGAAATGGAGAGACTCAAGAAGGAAACTCCCAGTGTGATGAATGAGGACACCAAGAAGAATGTGGCCTCTTTAAAGACCCAGAAGCACAAATTGCTCAGTGATACGTTCAAGGAGTTGAGGAGAATCGGAGTGAGAACAACCGTCAAGCCAGACATCAAGAAAGTCTTGGCCACCGTTAACTTGATTCTTGTCAACTCCACTCCTTTCAGCCGTGATTCTGTGAGAGGTATTGATGGACATTACTTTAGGTGTCTCGAAATAATGCCTCGCTTGAGAAGTGAAATCGCCGGTGGTAATGAGGAGGTTCCTCAAGCTGATCTCGAGAGAGGCCTTGCAGCAGCAGAAAACTTGTTGTTCTCTTTGCTTACGACTCGAGGCCCCATTTCGAGCTTATCTGCAACCGTTGAAGAGCTTGAATTGTTGAGTGATGACTTGAAGGCTTTCAGCAAGAACGAAAAGCACGATTTGGTGCAAGCTTCTGTTGTGGATTCTTTGGAGCTCAATATGAAGGAAATTGCGGGTTTGGCTTCGAACTTATCCAGAGTTCTTGATTATGCCAGCGATGTGGTGAGCTCTGCCTCCTACCTTCAATCAGGCAGTGTGGATACCTCCATTTTCTCAGGTCTTAAAGGAAAGTGTGCTGAATTGGTCACTGAATTGCCCAGACCAGGATCAAGATACTTTACATCGTCAGAGAAGGATCTCGTTACAGCTTTCAAGGAACACTTGACTGCAACGGAGAATGCTATGATCACATGGTCCGAAAACCATCCAAGCTTGAAATTTGTGTCTGATGTTGTGTTGACTTTCATCAGAAAGTTGGCCATCAAGCCATTCCTCAACTCTTGCACTTCCATGAGCAGCATCAATACGGTTGAAGCTGTGGAGACAGAATTGAGAAAAACCTCAACATCGGTCATTTTGTCGGTCCAAAAAATTCTTGAGTTATACAACGAGGAAATTACGGACGAGACCGATGACTGGCTCACTTTGTCTCAACAGAAATTGACTAAAACCGTCAAGCTTACACACCACACTAAGATCTTGACGAACTTGAAGGCGGTAAGAGACTCGATTTTGACCATTGAGCACAATGCCCAAAGTTCGGCAACCGTTTCTGCATTAGTGGCTTTCACCATGCCTTTGATCATGCAGTACCAGAACCTCTGTATCCTGTTATTGGAAAAGTCCAAAAAAAACTACATGGAGCTCTCGAAATCCACTTTCATCTTGGTCAAGTGTTTGCACACGCTTGCAAGCGAAGGGTTCTGCTCTCCTCAAGGTCCTAATGAGCAAAAGGATGACAAGAACATGCAAGATGGTACTGGTTTGGGAGATGGAGAAGGTGCTGACAATAACTCTAAGGATGCCGAAGAGGACGATGATTTATTAGAGCATGCACAGAAACCAAACGAAGAAAAGGATAAGAATGACGAAGATGACGAGAATGACGATGCTGTTGATATCGAGGGAGATATGGCTGGTGATTTGGAAGAAGCTTCTGATCAGGAGAAGGAAGATGAGGAAATGGACGAACAAGACGAAGAGGATTTGGATGAAGAAGTCGATGACATTGATGACCTCGATCCTAATGCTGTTGACGAGAAAATGTGGGATGAGGAAGTCAAAGAGGACGAGAAGGAGAAGGACCTGGACAAGATGCCTGAAAACCCCACAAATGATGATGACGATATGCAAGCCAACGAAGAAGAAAACGAGAAGCAGAAGGAAGATGATCAGAAAGATGAAGGTGAAGAGAAGGATGATGATAAGGGAGATGACAACGACGATGGAGAAGAGGAGGACAATGTCGGAGAACAAGAAGATGAAGTCAAGAACGAGGAGAACGAGCAGTTGGACGAACATGTTCCTGAGAATGAAGCCTTGGAACTCCCTGAAGATATGAACATGGACGATGAGGAAGAAATCGATGGCGACGAAGAAGAAGAAGAGGAATTCGAAGACAAGATGGACGTTGACGAAGAGGAGGAAGAAGAGGCTCTGAAGAAGGAAGACAAAGAAGACAAGGAACCAGAAGGAGCTGAAGAAAATGCTGAAGCTTCCGACGAAGAAGGAGAAGACGAGGATGAAAACAAAGAGGAAGAAGATGATGACAGCTTAGAGCCAGAGGTCGAAGCTGCAGACAAGGATGTTGATGAAGATCAGCAAGATGCACTGTCGGACGAAGAAACTGCTCAGGGAGCAGAAGAAGATGAAGAAGAAAAGAAGGATGAAGATACGGAGGACACGGCAGAAAACGGCGAAGATGCTGCCGAAGGAGAAGATGGAGCAGACAATAACGACGAAAACGAAGATGTCGACATGGACAATGCAGCCAAGACCGATGCCGGTGAACAAGGCGAGGGTGCAGATAACCAGGTGATGGAGGAGAAAGATGACCTTGGCACAACGGGTGCTGCATCAGCCGAAAAGAACCAGGAAGAAAGCAACGAAGAAGAAGCACCTTCAGAAGACCAAGCCAGAGATGAAATGAAGGAGTCTTTGAAGCAATTAGGAGACTCCTTGAAAGAGTTCCATCGCAGACGGCAGGAAATCAAAGAAGCCAGTCTTGAGGAGAAGGAAGAAACAGAGGAAAAGGCAGACTTCAAGGCCGACGAATTCGAGCACGTTGATGGAGAGAATTCAAAGCATGATACACAGGCTCTTGGAGCTGCTGACAACAAAGACCAAGTTCAGAGCATTGATGAGGATATGGCCATAGACGAAGAGGAGGAAGATGAGCAAGTTCCAGAAGAGGCCAACATCAAGCAAGAAGATGATATGGAAGTTGACGAAAACCTCGAAGAAGTTCCTGAGCAAGCTACAGAAGACGCAGATGACTTCGAAGGCAAAACAAAGGGTGGTGTTGTTGGCGAGAGAAAGACAGAAGAAGAAAAGGAAGGTGAGGAGATGATCGCAAACCACGAATTCGAAGATGAGACAATGGCAGAGCAAGAATTGGAAACATACAGAGAAGAAGACTTTGTGATCAACCACGAAGATGTTCCAGCCATGGATGTTAATGAAGCCCGTGACTTATGGAGAAACAGTGAGATTGCAACCCAGGAATTGGCGTCAGGCTTAAGTGAACAATTGAGACTCATCTTGGAGCCCACATTGGCCACTAAGTTACGAGGCGACTACAAAACCGGTAAGAGGTTGAACATGAAGAGAATCATCTCATACATTGCATCGGACTTCCGCAAGGACAAGATCTGGCTCAGACGGACGAAACCTTCCAAAAGACAGTACCAAATCATGATTGCAGTGGATGATTCCAAGTCCATGAGTGAAAGCAAAGCCACCGAGCTTGCGTTCCACAGTATTGCGCTTGTTTCCAAAGCACTTACGCAATTGGAGAGTGGCGGTTTATCCGTGGTGAGATTTGGAGAGGACGTGAAGTTGGTGCACCCATTCGACCGGCCATTCACTCAGGAGACCGGAGCCAATGTTTTCAAGTGGTTTGATTTCAAGCAAGAGCGTACTGACATCAAGCAATTGTGTCAGAAGTCGTTGAAGATCTTTGAAAACGCCCGGTCGTCGTCCAGCTCGGACTTATGGCAGTTGCAGATCATCCTATCCGATGGTGTTTGCGAGGACCACGAGACCGTGCAGAGATTGGTAAGAAAAGCAAGGGAAGAAAAGGTTATGCTTGTCTTTGTTGTCATTGACGGAATCAACTCCAATGAGTCTATCCTAGACATGTCCCAGGTTAGCTACGTGGCGGACCCAGTGACTGGAGCTATGTCCTTGAAGGTGAACAATTACTTGGACACTTTCCCGTTCGAGTTCTATGTGGTTGTCAGAAACATCAACGAGTTGCCGGAGATGTTGTCGTTGATTTTGAGGCAGTACTTCACTGAAGTGGCCAACATCTAGACCTTAAATACGTGAATATAAATGTACATAAGTTATCTATACTAGTGACCGAAGATAATGAATTAAAATAATGTCCTACTAAAACGATCTAGTGAAAAATGGTATGCAAGATCTATTGAGACATTTATGTCTTTTTGTTTTCTACCACCCGGGCTATGCATAAGGACATGTCGTCTAGCTTTCCTCCCAAGTTCAAGAGCTTTCCGGCCCGCTTGGAGGGAAGCTCATTGACCTTTTCATTGTACGGAGTATAAGCATTATCGTCAAAAGCAACCTCCTTGCACTTGGCCAAGATCTTACCGGGAACCGAGCGAAGATTGTCTTTTTTGAAATTTAAGAACTCATCCAAGGCCTGGGTGATTTCCCAGCTATAGAGATTATCGGAGATGCCATCCGAGCACATGACCACAAGGTCGTCAGGTTGCAACACCACCTCATCAACAATAGCCATTTCCGAAGGTAGACTGTTCAAGGTCTGGGTACCAATCTGTTGCGGACACAAGTAATCGACCATCTGCTCCTGGTTCTCCTTGATGATTTCACCGTCTCTTATGACGTAGAGCTTGGAGTCACCTATGCTAATGTACTTCAAGGAGTCCCCCACAAGCATCCCCAAAATAAGCGTGGAGGAGCCTTTCAAGCCCTGGAGATCCATGAGATGCGAAGTATGCAAGAACGAGTCGTCGAGGATTTCATCCACATCCCGGCTGTTCAACGAGTGGGGAGCATGGCTAAGCTTGTATTCAGTCATCAAGCGACTCAAGGTCTCCAACATTGACCGAGACCAGATTCCCGAAGAGCTCTGCTCTCCCTTGGACTCCCAACCCGAGACACCATCTGCTATAGCCATAACAGTAGGAGACACCAACATGGCATCATCACCGGCTTTGATGGAAAGAGTATCACTAGGAGACCCGTGAGGTCTTCTTCTCGGTAGGAGAGAGTTGAGCTGCGCTGGGTCCGTGAGATCACTGAGAGAGTGGATGGCAGGGTCACTATTGGAGCTGTGGTGAGCATACGAAGCATAAGCGAAGTCAAACTTGTATGCATCGGTGGTCAATCTCCTCATCTGTTCCTTAGTTACGAGAGGATACTGGATGAACGGATTGCTTGCATTTTCCCTTTCCTCCCGTTTTTCCATGTCTTTCTGACGCTGCAGCTTCTCCATAGTGAAGAGCGACTTCAACGAGCCGAAAAAGCTGTGCTCGTCATTTGCATCGAGATTCTTATCGTTTTGGGCATGTTCGAGAGCTGGACGCTTGCTACCACCCTTGTTTTTGCTTTGGCTCTTATCTATGCTGTTTTCATGGTACTCTTGGAGGTGACGCTGTGGATCTCGTTGCTTAGCATCTGCAAGACGAGACGATATGCTGGAAAAGGGTCTGGCTAAGCGGAGATTTCGCCTGCTAACACACTGGGGCCTTATACTGGACATGGACACTTTCATTGTGCTGGACCTCGATGGAAAGTGGTGGAGAGGTGCCTGTTAACGATGGGCCTGGTGATGACTAAATATATGCAAGTGTGTATATGATGCACTTTTTTCTTTTTTATTTCTTATTCCGCGTCTATTGTAAGCAGAGAAGAGGGACTACTGCAAGTGGGGAGTGGAGACGGGAGGGGAATGTGAGTACGAATGTTTCGAGCAAGTTTGGTGATTTCGGGAATTTTGGTCTGTATTAGTAAACAATAGCACGCTTTCGGTTTTTTTTTATTTGCACTGTTATTAATTTAGTAGTGTATCTTGAATACAATGAATTGGGGCAACTGAGGTGGTAGCGCAGGGGAGTAAAAGTACTTTTTTTAATATCTGTCAGCAGTGCACTTTGGTGCTAAAACTACTAATTAATAATAAAATTCCAGAAAACAAAAATAGGCCAGATTTTTGTATGAAGGGTGTATAGAATGGCAAATATATCGGGTCATCCTAGTTTAGAAGATTTTTATGATAGGTGATAGGTGATAGGTGATAGGTGTTAGGTATTAGTGATACTTGGCACATAATAGGTCATGGTCAAATTTGGCTCTACACTGTACGAAAATACTTCATCAATTAAATTACCGTCCCTAGATCAGTTGTCATTGACAACAGAGTCGTAACAAAGCTTGTAGGGGGGCGTAAGCTTGGTGTGTACGGAAAACTGCAAAATACCTTGGTTGACCAACATCTCCACTCCAGGAATAACCTTCCATTGGAACTTGTCTTGGGCCACCTTCATAATCGGAGTGACCCGAGGCTTGTAGGCAGCATCAAGAAGAGTGGGCTTGAATCCGCCTTGCTTGTTTTGGGCTCCTCCATACAAGACCTTTTCCAACTTGTTCAACAACTCGTCATCGATTGGCTTGTCTGCTGGGATGCACGAAACGGCCAAAGACACCGTATCGGCAGCGTCTACATCTTCAACAGTCTCCAAAATCTCAATGTTGAAGTCCTCAGGCAAGGCCTTCTTCACTTCATGTAGCTTGGAAGTGGTTCTGTTAATCATGTAGATCTTCTTGCATCCCAATTGCTTCAATGCATAGGCTGCAGCTCTCAGGGTTCCACCGCTGCCAACCACCAATCCACAGATGGACGAAGACTTGTCAGTTGAAACGCCGTTTCTTTGGAAAGATTGGGAAATTCCAAACCAGTCCGTATTGTCTCCTCTGAACTTGAGGGGCTGTCCTTCAATTGGAGTCACTGTGTTGACTGCACCAATGATCTTGGCAGATTCACTCAACTCATCGACATACTTCATGATGTCCAACTTCAAAGGCATAGTGACAGCCAACCCTCCAAAATTGTCCTTGCACATGAGCTCATCATAGACCTTCTTAGCGTCCTCGGCCTCGAAGGTGCTGAATTCATGTTTCAAGCCAAACTGTTTGTAAGCAGCATTATGGAGAAATGGCGACCTGGAGTGAGAGATTGGACTGCCAACCACTGCAAACTTTTTGGGAGAAATACCTCCAATAGCAGAGAATTGCTCATTGATTTCTCTCAAATTGAGTTCTCCATCATCCTGTGCGATAGTGCATCTCACTGGGGTCATAAAACCGTTCAACACACGCGAGAGTTTTCCCTTCTCACCGAGGTTGTATGCAATCAAAGGTGATTCACGGTGGCTGGCTCTGAAGTGTTCAAGATCAATGTTTTGTTGGAAATCAGAGGCTTTTCCGATCAATTGAACGATGTCGGCATTCAAGCTAATAGCTTGATTGTACTTGTTGTCAAACTCAGGGTTTTTCCACGACAATTCTCCGTTGATGTCAACGAATGTGGCAATCACACGTGTGAAGCCCTTGTTGCGAATGATTCTCTGAACAAGAGAATGCAGGCTTGTCAATTGCACGTCAAGAAATTCCACTCCAATCTTGACTGCCATAAGGCTCAATTCTGCCAATTGCTCTTCGTCTTTGTCAGAAAAGCGACCACCTTGACTTTGAGTACGGACAGTGAATATTATTGGCAAGCTGGAAAACTTTCTCAACAATGCAGTTTGTTCTGCAACAGACATGAGATCTTGCTTCTTCAAGTAATCGACTCTCAATTCAATGGCTTCACAACCAGCAGTGAGATCAGCCAAGTTCTCAGCACATTCAGATATGTCGTCATATTTCAAGCTTGCGACGAAAGATCTCTCGCTTAAGTTCACACGGTCATTGGATCCGGTAATTGTCTTCAAGTATTTGAGGAAGGATTGCTTCAATTGTCCAAATTCGGCATCAGTGGCACAGTAGGGCGAGTAGAAGAAGTTGTTGGAGCATTCGTGGTACCATTTTTCTCTTCTCTGCCAAACTTCCTTGATTTCACTCACGTATGCTGGTCTGGTGGTATCCGAGCTCAAAAACACAATGGTTTCGTCAATATCACGGTGCAAATGAAGAACAATGCCTCCGGCCTTCACGAAACTCTTTAAAAGAGTTCTGGAGCCCTCTCCTTCAACAACTCCACCACCAGTGGCCAAGACATAGCCCACTGGGTACTTAGCCAAAGTTTCCTTCACGATTCTAGCCTCATGTTCACGGAATTTTTCCCAACCGTGTTCTTTGATGTATGGCCTGATATCGCCAAATTGTTCCTCGAAAACGTCGTCCAAGTCCAAGACTTTGAAACCCAAACCATTGGCAATCCATTTGCTCATGGTAGATTTTCCTGCGGCTCTCATTCCAATCAACACAATAGACTTGTCACCATTGGCCTTTTTGTTGGTGAGCAAGCTGATATCCAGCAAGTCCTTTTTTGGTTCGTATCCGTCCAACTCGACTTTAAAATCACTGTGCAAAACATCCCACCATCCGGGCCATGTCTTACCGGTACATGACCTCTCAGTAATCAAAACTGGCTCCTTGCACAAACCTGCCAATAAAGAAAAGGACATAGCAACTCTGTGATCGTCATAAGTGCAGATACCGTGGTTTGCAATCGAGGGGGTTATCAAATTGTCAATTGGTATACCGAAAATTTCAATTCCGTCAGGCAATTCTCTTGCAACGACACCGAACTTTCTCAATTCGTCAACCATGGCCAAAATTCTGTTGCACTCTTTGACTCTTTGGTTAGCAATTCCAGTGATCTGAGTTGGTTGGGAGTCATCTGCAACAGCAGCAACAACAGAAGCCGTAAGGAAGGCATCGGTCATGGGTTCCATATCAACCGTAGGCAATCTTTTGAGAGTTCCTTTTGGAGGTCCCGTGACTGTCGTCGAAGTGGCAGACTGCTCGACCTTGCATCCCATGGGTTTCAAGACCTCAACAGCAAATCTGGCATCTCCTTGCAAGGAGGAAGATCCAATGTTAGGTACAGTACAGGAAGTTCCGGTTATGGCTGCAAAAGCCAATGGGTATGTAGCAGACGAGGCATCAGATTCCACCTCGTAGACTGCTGGGTTCTTGTACACACCCTTTGGAATATGGTAAGTGTGTTCCTCGGTGGTGGACTTGGTGACAGTGATACCAAAGTCTTTCATCATGGCAATGGTCATATCAATGTACAACTTGGAGATTGGAGTTCCTCCTACCAATGCCAAAGTAACCTCTTCCTTGGCGTATGGAGCACACATCAAGATCGAAGACACATACTGAGAAGAAATGGTAGCAGCCAATTCGATTCTGCCACCCTTCAAACCCTGGCCAGCCTGAATCTTCAATGGCAAAGAGCCAACGCTGTTCAAGTATTCGATTTGCGAGCCGTTTGCAGTCAAAGCATCAACCAAAGGTCCGATGGGTCTTTCTTGCATTCTGGCGTTACCAGTGATGATGGTGTAGTCATTGGAAGACTTGTTGATACCTACCAAAGCAGAGACCGAGGCCAAAAACCGAGAGGCAGTACCTGCGTTGCCGAGATAAATCTGCTCGTCGCAAGTGACGAGATTTCCACCATTGCCATCAACAACTATGGTGTCGCCATTGTCCTCAGTAGAGATCTTAGCACCCTTGAGTGCTGCCACGGCTGCAAGCATATGTTTCGTATCATCAGAGTGGAGCAAGTTCTTAATCCGCACAGTGCCCTGCCCGAGAGCAGCTAGAATTAATGCTCGGTTGGAGATGGATTTGGAGCCTGGGGGAGTGATGACGCTGTGGGTGGGGATGTGCTTGGAGTCAAAAGGAAAAACAAGCGTTTCGTCCGTGAGAACAAAACGCAAGTCCTGCTTCGACACCTCGTGTGCCTTCCACTGGTAGCATTTTCCAATGGCTTCCAAAATAACCGTTCTGATCTTGGAGCCATCGTTTTTCTTGTCCACAGCCATCTTGGCCAAAAGAGAGTCAATGACAATGAAATGACGCTTGTAGCCAATCACCAGAGTGAAGATGGGGTCGTTGATAGAAACAGGCAAGTTGTATGCAGAAATGCACTTGACCAATCTGGCAACGGCAGTAGGACTCAAGATCCCCCAGTATCTGGCCAATTCGGCTTCTAGAACCATTCCAACAGCCACACACTCTCCGTGCAAGGCCTGTGGGGTGACAATGGCTTCGATAGCGTGGCCAATGGTGTGACCGAAATTGAGCAAGTTTCTTAAACTGGATTCCTTCTCGTCCTTGGACACAACGTCGGCCTTGACTTTGATAGATCCCTTGACAGTCTGCACAAGTTCATCTTTGATCAAGGAGAGGTCGATTTTGTCTGCAGTCACAACGGAAATGAATTTTTTGGCAAAAGCCTCAAGCCTGGTGAACTCGGCCTCATCCCAAATAGCAGCAGTCTTCACCACTTCAGCCATACCATTGATGAATTGACGGGCTGGTAAACTAGACAAGAATGAAACGTCCACGAAAACGTACTTGGGCTGGTGGAAAGCACCAATGAAGTTCTTACCCAAAGGAGTGTCCACGGCAGTCTTTCCTCCGATAGCAGAGTCCACCATGGAAAGGAGGGTGGTGGGGACCTGAATGACCCTGACTCCCCGCATGAAAGTAGCAGCAACAAAGCCAATCATGTCTCCAACCACACCTCCGCCCACGGCAATGATCACCGTGTCCCTGGTGCAGCCTTGCAGCAATAAGTAGTCTTCCACCTGGGCCTTGGTTTCACGGGACTTGTTGTTTTCACCCGGAGATACGGCATACTGCAAGAGTCTGGCGGAAGAGGAGCCAGCTTGCAATTTGTCCTGGAACAACTTGACCAATTTTTTGTATGGAGCGGTCTTCTCCATGTTAGCATCGGTGATTATGACATAGGTAGACGATTTTTCGTTGTGGAGGATCTCCTCCACAATATGGTTCTGGATCTCGTAACCCACATGGATAGAGTCGGATCCGAGAATGGATACCTTTTCTACCAGCATTACAGCGAGTTTTGACGGTACAGCGAGTTTTGAATGATGGAGGTGAATGTGCGTGTGGAGTGACTAATGTATGAGTCAGTAGGCACTTTTTTCTGCATCGGTGCAGGACAAAGTGTGCTTTTAGCATAATATAAGCGCACTGAGGTTAGCTATAGTAATCTTGCAGTAATTCCTATTACAAGTTTTCTTACTTCTTTCCTTTTTTTTTTTTTTTTTTTTTTTCAAAAAGGGGGGAATTTTTTTTTGGGCTTTTTTTTTTTTTTTTTTTTTTTATTTCAGAAAGGATGGAAATTCTGTTGGTGCTCTTTCTTGATTTGTTGATGATTTGCTGATGATTTGATGATGTGTTTTGTTAGTTATGAGCTCGTTAAAGCTACTATGATACATAAATGTAGGTACTATGCCAGATTCCTGCAGTAGTCCCTGATATGCTCCACACACTCGTCCACGCTCTTGCCTGGATTATCGAGCTGCCACCGTACAACCTCTTGCACAGCGTCTCTCATCCATGGGCCTGGTTTCCGCTGCAACACCTTCAGGATGACCTTGCCATCGATGATAGGTTTCAAGTCATGCACATCTTCAAGGCCCTGGTCCTTGATGTATTTGAGTAGAGACTGATAACTCTTCATTACCTTGGCAAGATCGGCTGAATCCGAAGTTCTCTGAGGTGGCTGCAAGCTATCCGAAGCAACCACATCGGAACAGTCAATGTAGTCACTGAACAAATCCACTAGAATGCTGGTTTCAAAGTGTGCGCCATAATGACGAATGTAGAGCCCAAGCTGCGACCTGGAAAGCTTGGTGCAATCGGATTTCCAGTCTTGGTCAAGGGTGCCCTCAGGAGGGTGGCCCACCAATCCGGGAACGTTCTCGTAATCGTTCTTGCCAAACCTCAAACCTTCCTTGATGATGGTCAAGACATAGTTAATGGTCTTGGGCTTCTTCGCATTGACCTGCACTTCTAGGTCCCCATACGGACGCAAGATGGTACTTAACCAAAACAACTTGCGTTCGCTCTTGTCCTGGAAAACTCTGGCTGCAACTTGTGCAAGGCCGTCATAAGTCTCAACCATGGCGAGAAATCGTTCAAAGAGTTGCGTGGCCTCATCGACCCTCACATTGACCAAGTCCCGTGAAGTCTCCAACTCGTCCAAGGTCTCACGCAGATTGACCTCATTGATGGGCTGGAGCAAGCCTCCAGCACTGAAAATGCAATCTGTGAGCCGGATATGGTTGAACAAACGTAGACCATATGGCACATGGGGCCCCACGAGAATCTTGTCCAACTCCACACCAACACGTTCTCTGCTGATCTTGTAGACAAGAGCGTCTCTCATGCGCTCATCTGCCATCGCTTGCAACGTATCTTGATCAATTGTGAAGTTGAACCGACATGCAAAGCGCACCAACCTGAGGATCCGGAGAGGATCATCCAAAAAGGTGTTGAGAGGGGCCAAAGGCGTGCGGAGAATTCCGTTTTTCAAATCTTCCAAGCCTCGGTTGGTGAAATCTTCAATCCGTCCATTGTTGATGTTGTAGAAGAGCGCATTCAAAGTGGCATCCCTTCTAAGGGCATCTTCCTCCGCAGTGCCACACTCTATAATAGGCACACGACTATCCTCAGAATACAGTTCGTTTCTAAGGTTGACAAAATCCACATCCAAACCGTAAAGTTTGGTTGTGCATGTTTCCAAGTGCTTGGACTTTTCAGGATTGGCTTTGATGGTGTGTAAGCCAGACAGATGATCCCCTAAGTCCACCTGGCTCTTTTCGGCCCACGTGAGCAACTCCAGGGCAAACGTCTGGCCCGAGAGAACATTGATGGCAATATCGAGGTCATTGCTTTCGCCGCCTAGAAGCTTGTCTCTTACCCAGCCCCCGGTGATTCGGAGTTCCAACTGTTTTTCTGCAGGCGCATTGGAGTTGTAGTGGTGGCAAAACTGGAGCAATAGGTCCGTGATGCGCTGCTCAGGCTCGTTGAAGCTAATAGTATCTTTGAGGTGAGAGCTCATGAGACGTCTGGGATGTGCGAGATGAAACAGGGGTTTAAGGGCTCTTAGTGCTTTGTTCATGCTGCCATTGAAGTTGACGTGCAAGAATATGCGCTGCACACGTGCGAAAGTGCAGAAGAGGTGTTTTGACCTAGATATATACAATGTCAAACTTTCACCAAAAATTGTGAATTATTATACAATTTTGAAATTTGAAAAACAAGAAAAGTTCAATAAACCTCTTTTACATTTGAATGAGTAAACCGGTTAAACCAGCGACTTTTAAAGTCTACAAATGCCTGTGTGGCGTAATGGTTAGCGCATTTGACTTCTAATCAAAAGATTCCGGGTTCGAGTCCCGGCATGGGTTCATTTGCGGTTTTAGCTCAGTTGGGAGAGCGTCAGACTGAAGATCTGAAGGTCCTGTGTTCGATCCACAGAAATCGCATACTTTTTAGATAATGATCAATATCTTTTTGCAATTTTCGTTTCTTGCTTTCTTTTATCTTGGTGGGGGTGTGCTAGTTTTATATCTATTTAATAGTTAAGCGTTCTGCTCGCCGCCCATGATGCGAGCTCTCTTCTTGGCCCAATATGTCTTTGCTGCGTAATTGTCAATGATATCCGGGTGCAACGAAGTAAGCTGTTCCAATTTATAGCCATGGAGAAGTAGAAGTTCCGAAAAAACAAAGTACTCCGTCTTCTGAGACTCATCAGTCACTTCAACCTTCTTTCTCAAGGAATACTCAAAAAGTGGCACCGTCATAGGCTCGGTCCATTGTGGATTGGACATCTGGAGGTTGATGTTGGGGTTGGCTCCACAATTGAGGTACTTGATAGTGTCCGGAATTGAAAGCGCTTGGATGCTTTCCACAAGCAACGAGTTGATGTTTGCAATGGGCTTGATGAATGTGCGGTGCTCATACTTGTGGTTGATGTACCGGAGACGCTGTTCGTCAGTGACATTGGCCACGATTTTGTCAGTGACATTCTCCTCAAGATAAGAGTTGGCCACACGGTTGTTGACGTAGCGAAGCAATACTTTGTTTTCATCAAAGAAATTGTCGAGCTTCAAGGACTTGATTTTGGAGATGTGCGATCCCATGTTACGGTGACAAGATGAGCACTTGACACATACAACAACAAGGAAGTTGCATGAAAGCCATTCTGTGGATTCTGTTGATGAGCAGTCGGCACAGATATTGTTGTCGCTTCCTTCAATAGACCGCACACTTTTCAAGCAATCTTCCACAGGGTATAGGCTGCCGGACACTATGGACACCGGAGAGCCTCTGTCCTCGAATCTTGGGACATTCTGAGGATTGGCCAAATCAGTAAGCTTTGGCTTTGGCTTTTTTATGAGCCGGTCCGTCAACTGTCCTGCATTGTACAAGGCCTTGATCCACTGGTTCCTTTCGTCATTGTTGGTTGCCTGGAAGGTATGTTTCTGGCCTTGGGAGGTGATGATTTCAAAGCAAAATTGTCTTTTCTCCTTGTTTATTGGCTTGACACTGGCCAAGGCAATGTCAATTGGTTTGTTAATAGGCTGGGTGCCGTTTCTCCAGTCTGAGAATTCCATCAACTGGCCCTTTTTCAACACAACCCATTCCTTGTGCCATCCAGGCTTCCCCTGTCCGCCTAGCGCATACAAGATCCCGGAGATATTGGGGTTCTGGTCCACGTCTAGATCCATTAGTGAGGTGCCTTTGGCTGCGAGTGGTGGGGTAATTAACAGTGAATTGGGGAACACCAAATCAAGATCAATGGGAGGAAGGTCAAGGTGAGACTTGGCGGGAGTGGAAGTTTTTCTAGTTTTGGGTATATTGGCCACGTCTTCCTCGGGAGACGGATTAAGCGGGTTGCGCTGAATCAAGTTGGTGAGTTCTTCGTTCGTTCGACATGACTCGATCATTTGGCGGAACTGTAGCTTTTCACTGTTGAATCTCGACAATCCATTGAGATACACAAGCGAGTTTTCGTTTAAAAGACTCTGGCTTTTCTTGGTGTCGAGAAACATCTTGTAGTTGAGAGTACCACTTTCTGTTACCGGCAAGCTGGAGAACTTGAGGATATTTTCGAAGAGCTGGTTTAAGTATTGATTGTTGCAAGTCAAGTTTAAGAAGTTCAAGTAATCGAATTTGGAGAGCTCAAAATTCTTGCGTTTGAGAAGAAGCTTCAGTTCTGGCCGGTCTTTTTCGTTCGAGAGATACTTGTGCAACCAATCATAGAACTCCTTGGATTGTTTCTCGAATACCTTTTTTGAGGAAGTAGGCTCATACTCCGAGGCCTGCGATGAGATGCAATAAGCAACCATCTTTGGAATGGACTGTTGGCTGAAAACGTCCTTGACCATGAAGTTGATGATTTTCTCCACGTGTTCAAAAGCCAACTTGAACTTTTGTGCAAATGTCTTCACTATATCGAGCTTTTCGAGAAGTGGGTTGAACTGCACCTGCACCACGGTTTGCAAGATATCGATGATTCGGTTTCGGATGCCCAAAAGACGCTTGGAGCAAATCTCTAGACTGCGCACCTCGTCTTGGAACGTAAGAATGGCACGTTTCAACTGAGGAGTATTGTTCTCGTATAACTGGAGAGTTTTTCGAAACCCAGGCCCATCGTGGATATTGAAGTTGAAGGCCTTGCGTAGGTCCGATAAATTGAAGTCCTTGCACTCCTTCAGAAAGCCTGCACCCAATTCTTTTAGATTTAAGTCGCTAAGCTGAGCACTGAGTCCTCTTGAGGAGGCCACTTCTTGGAACTCAGGTAGGGTTGTTTCGAATTTGGGATCATGAGCTATTGCAGGAGAAACATTGGCACTGGTGATCGTACCAGAAATGAACAACTTGAACGAGATCAAAAACGTACATGCCTTTGACGGAGTCTGCGACCAGAGCGACACAGTCAACACCTTTCCAGCGGCTTTAACGGCATCGTAAGAATCACTGATTATAATGTTCATTGGATCCGTCAGGTCCGAAGTCAATTTGGCAAATGAGATTATAGATTTGTCCACATTAGGCGAGTCCAGGCCCTTTTGTAGGTAATCAGCCACACGGTCCAAGTCCACATCAGGTCCGTAGCACTTGACAATAACCAAATTGTTATCCAAGGCAGATGAGGCATCTAGACCATTGATATCTAGCTCCAACTTCAAGCGGGTCCTTGTATTGGGCACCGATAATAGGAGCGGGCTCTCGAGATCTTCATCGGAAACGTAATGCATTCGGTCGCCCACCGTCTCCAAAGTATCGGAGTTAACATGGCGGATACGGCAGCAGCGATCATCCAGAATACTCAAGGCGATCCGGGAAGTGTCATTCTCGTCAGTGATGTACAAATTGACGAGGCCTGCCTTGGCGGACGACGACACAGAGTAGGGAAACGCCAAGGGAGCAACAGGGTCCATGATCAATGGAGCAGTGCGAGAAAAAGCAATGCTGAGAGAGTCTAGGGCGCAACTGCGGGGTTTTATATGGTGTGGAAGACCAGTGTTTCAGGGTACTAATGTGGAGCCAAGTAGTACGCTAGCCTGATTACTCTGCGCGGTGAAATAGTGCATGAGAGAGGCGTATATGGCACATCAGAATGGGGCCAGAGGAGCGAGAATGGACAGAAAAATGGGGCTTCTGGGTGCTTATAATGGGAACACTCCAAGTATTTATATACGCGGTACAAAGACGTTTCAGTGGGGAGTTTTTAATTTTTTTCAGGTATTTTTTTTAAAAAAAATTACGTTTTCATGGAATGAATATAAATTGCCATGGCTGGCCCACCGCAGACGTGGGCTATTGCAGTCCAAATGATCATCATATACTTTTTGGCCGTAGGCTCCAGTGTCGCAGGAAATGGTGGCAGTCTCTCTAGACACTCCATGCACGCTCTGGCGCACCCAATTACTGCACCATAGCGTGCCATACTAGAGCAACTACATCCCCAGGCCCCACGCCAGCACCACCATGAACGAAGACTTATCCCGGGACATGTGTCCCATCTGCAAGACCGACCGATATCTATCGCCTAACATGACGTTTCTCATCAACCCGGAGTGCTACCATAAGATCTGCGAGTCCTGTGTCGATCGGATCTTCTCTCTCGGCCCGGCCAAGTGCCCCTACCCCAAATGCACCAAGATCATCCGAAAAAACCGGTTTAAAAAGCAGGTGTTCGATGATATCCGAGTTGAGAGGGAAATCGATATCCGCAAGCGGATCCTGGGCATCTACAACAAGACAGAGGAGGACTTTGCCAGTCTAAAGGACTACAATGAGTACCTAGAGATGGTGGAGGAGATCATCATGAACCTCAATGAGGGCATCGATGTGGAGGAAACCGAAAATAAGGTCCGAGATTACGAGAAAGAGCACAAGATTGAGATCCTCGAGATTGCCATGAGAGAATCCCAGAAGGACGCGGATGTCAATAAGTACCAGGATGCTATGGAGAGATTGAAGCAGGAGAAGTTGAGTATCCAGAAGAAGATGGAGGCCGAGGACCTCGAGTTCCTGAAGCAGCAGCGGTCCGAGTTGATGGAGAAATTGCAGTCGTCCGATGCCAACGCCGAGGAGATCATGAAACAGCAGAAATCGCTCCAGTTGAAGCGGTCGTCCTTGAGAAAACGGCAGCTACAGCAGATCTCCAGCCAGTTGGACCAGAAATTCCACTCCAACAACTCTTCTGGCAAGAAAGACCTGGGCGAAGACGGCACCCAGACGCCGTTTACGCCGTTTTGTGGAGACAGAGATTTGCATCAACAATTCAAGCTTTTGGGTAAACCGGCCCAGGACATCCACGACATCACAGACACGTACTACGATCCGTACGTCAACAAACTCCTGCAAAACCGGGAGTTTTTGGGTGCCGGTTGGAGACTCAAGACTGTTTACGAACGTGCGTTGGAGGAGGCCTTTATGGGACTCAATTGTTTTATAGAAACCGAGAAGGCCGAACAACCTTCTCAGGCATAATATAGTCAGGCATCGAGTGTATGTATGTGTGTATATATGAGTATGACTAATGAATAAGATTAAATGATTAAAGGACGAGGAGGTCTGATGCTTCGCTTCGTGTGGGTGCTCCAGGCAGGGCATTTGCAGAAGCTTCAAATATCATATCAGCATCCAAAGGCGACTCGTCTAGCACGTCGGGAGTGTATGAAATTTTGTTTGACGAGTTGTTGTCTGGGCTGGAATAGTCCGGGCTCTCCAAGCCGTTTTTCATGGACTCCAAGGACGCTAGGCCACTGGGAGAGGAAGTAGAAGGTTGCGAGGGAAAGAGTTGGGTGGTGGAGTCCTTGGTGGAGGCAGGTGCAGCAACGTAAGAATCTGAATCCAAGAGGTCCAATGTGAAGCTGTTTGAGATAGGCTTGGAGCCAAAAAGGGAGCCAAAGAACCCAGTGTTCCGTCGTGTGTTCTGAGAAGCAATGGCTGCTTTGAGGGCCTTGGCATACTTCTCCTCCTTGAGCTTAAGACGCCGCAAGTGCATTTCATGGTCATCACGTTTCCGCTGGCTGATACGCTCGGAAGCCTTTTTCATGTGGTGGGCCTTGATCACCTCAATACGGTCCTGGATGAACTTGTTGCTCTCTTTCTCCACCACGGAATGTAGGCGTTGCGAGGAGCTAAATTTGGCCCTTGGTGTAGAAGGTGGTGCCGGAGATGCCTCTTTGGTGGGGCTCTGAGACCCATCCACTTGACTGTTCTTGTTCTCGTTCTTCCTCTTAAGTTCTAGCTTTCGGGCCGCAATGTACTTGTCACCCGAAGACCACGAGAACAATGAACTCGCTGCATTTGCTCTGGAGTGCCGAAGTGGGTTTTTCTCCTCGAGCCGAGCCGTCTCGGGCTCTGTCTCGTCCCAGTCACTGATGGTATTGGCCATCAACTGCGAGAGGTTGGTGTGGGTGAATTGCGTGATGTTGTTTTGGTCTTCGTCGATGAATTGTCGGCTGTACTTCTGGAGCGCCGTGTAGTATTTGTTTCCTTTGTGGGATTGATGTAGTAGGTACTCTGGGTAGATGCGGTCGGGAAGATTGCCGGTGATATGTATCAGGGTACTTGTCTGGGGCAAGATGTTATTTAAGGAGATATCGACTGCAGAGTCTAATGAGTCAGCAAAAGTAACAAAGCCAACTTTAGGCTTTAAATAGTCAATAGACTTTGAAGGTTCTTCATCTCTACCAGGTAGCTCAGCCTTCATAGAATAAGAGTCCTCTTCTGGGGAATAAGGTTCCTTTATTGGAGAAGACCCAGATTTTGGAAAGTAAGGTTCCTTTTTTGGAGAATGAGAGTCGACATTTAAGTTTGTTTCGTCCTCTCCCAGAGTCAAAGATCCGGCTGTAGAACCAACTTTAGAATTTAAAGATTCAGCATTTGTTTCAGGTTTCGCAAAACCCAAGGCTCCACTATCTATAGGGTCTAAACTTGCACCACTTTCGCGATCCGAAGCTTCCAGTGAACCGTATTTTTCCTCTACAGAATCCAAAGGTCCATCACCAGAAATCTCCACAGATCCACTGTTTGCAGAGCCCCCCAGGCCTTTGGTCGGGGTTTCAGAGTCCACGCCCATCAAAGCTGCAATAAGAATCTTGGGCTGGACACGCACGTAACAAGGTTATATTATGAGCAAGGATCGTGGCGATCGTAAATGCATGGGTTCTAGAGTGCCTGGTTGCTTAACGCGTCCGGAGTAGTATCTGGTGTTGATAACTTGACAAGAGCGCGCGGAAACGCATACGCTCAGATCTCAGATCGACTCTTCATTACCAGATACACCGGTATACAGAGATATTGATACAGGTCCACCGAAACTGAAGATCTGGTCTAGACCTGAAACCACGGGACTCATAAGCATCACTCGCTCACTCTATACTATAAAATGGTGGTTCTGTTTCCGCTGTACCCTTCTGCCAGGGCCTTTATAGCGTACTACCCTAAAGTCAGCTCCGAGACGCTTAGTACCGTCAAGTCACAGTTGATACAACGCAACACCGACTACGATTACTGTTTCCTCAGCACCACGCATCTCGTTTCATTGGAGCAGCTTTACTGTGCAATCCACAAGGCAATCCAGAACCTGGCCAATGGAGACATGAAGGCCAACTCTCTCAACACCGAGATTATCCTCAATCTCTCGCCGGTGAACAATATTAACGACTCCTTGAAACGGTTTGGGATTGACGAGTCCAGAGAAGACCTTATTGTGGTTCGTGTTGTTGACCCAAATACCGATATAGGTGCTTTGGAGTCTCTGCTTTCTAGTCTTCTTGGCTCTGCTAGCTCAGACTTGACTGACTCCGTGTTGTTTGAGCGTTTTGATGAGAAGAAGTTCAAGAAACTCTTTAAACTCCAAGACGTGCAAAGAGACCAGGCTCAATACACCAAGGGTGCCATAGCTGCCAGTCTTCTACGCGGCTTGTAATCACCAATGAGCATAAAAGACATCAACTCTAAGTACATCAACATTAGGTAGTAGACATTAGATAGAACTAATGATTTAAAGATTTACTTATATCAGATCAAATGGATATTCATTACATCTAAGCATGAATTAGTGGCCCGCGAATGCAAACTTCAGCAATTTGAAGGTGCTCTTCACAGGCATTTCCTCTTCGCTTTCGCTGAGATAATTGCGATCAGAAGAGGGACACTCGTAAGTGGTTGTTTTATGGTGCAGCTTTTTGGATCCCAAGCCTGGTGCTAAAATCTTCAAATCTGCAGGAGTAGTCAAATCTGCTGGTGTGGATGGATTGGGAGACGACTCCGTACTGCTGCTACTGGTCTTGGACTCGTTGATCACCTTGACTGCCTGCGTCTTTTGCAACTGAAACTTGGAGCCCATGGTAAACCGTTCTCTCCACGATTGTGCCACTTGAGTGATCTTTTCTGGCGACTCTTCTAGTTCATTTTCGTACCCATCTTCGTCTCCGCTTTCGACCTTCAACAGCGTGGTCAGCTTCAACAGTACCGTTGAATTCAGCGACGAAAGAGCCACACTGTTCAAGACAGAATGCTTGCCGAATTCCTCTTCATCGTCATCTGTCAAGTACAGAGTGATTTGTGTAGTATCCTCATTTCTGATGGGGGATGACGATTCTGGCACCTCCGAGTCTCCAGTAAGAAAACTGTTGTCGTTGTGCAGAGGTTCTGTTCCCAGGGTAGGCACAACCAGAGCCAAGGATGGATTAAGGCCCGAAGCAAAGAACTTGCTGGGTGTTCTGTCCTTCTTTCCACATATAGGCTGCACCCGCTTGAGCTTTTTGCTGTTGGGAGAAAGCTTGACGGAATTCTGGTTACCACGTTTAACCAGCAATTTTCTTTCTGGTTGAGCACCTGTCTTAAAGTAATCACCAATAGATTTGGTTCCAGCGAAGGACTTGCTCTTTTCGGTCGTCACTTCTTTTGTCACTGTGGCTGTTTCCGTGTACGACTGGCTCCGTACTAGCTTCAAGTTTTGCTCTCGGGATATAAGTGGCATATGAGAGCTAGGATGCAACCTGCCCTTGCAAATGCCCACATGGGTGGATTCCTCTAGCGTGCGGCCACAGCAGAGTTCAATATATTCATTATCGATGCTCAAGTCGGCCGGGATCTCACAGAGGGTTGTAGAAGCTCCATGTAATGGATTGAAGACCTTTTGGAACTGGAATGCCAAGTCAGCCTTCGAGGCCTCCTCCAAGAAATCTTCTGGCACATTCTTATTTTCCGCCCGCAACGAGAGAACAATCTTTTCGAGCGACTGCAACTTGGCCACCATATTGAATGCCGTCTTAAGCCCCACTCCAGGTATACCCTTGGTATAGTCACATCCAGATAAAATGGCCACAAGCCTCCATTGGGCACTGGTATACTTATCGAGACACAACCTACTCACCTTGTGCAAGTTGGCCGTGTCGATCTCAATGCATTCACCATAATCGTTGAGCTTGGTGATCAACTTGCGGCATCCAAAGACAAGAAGATCCGAGTCTTCAGATAAAATGCCATCCACCTCGCCGATCTTCTCCAAGTACACCATCTGAGGGTCGGCCTCGTATGGAGCCACCACGTACTTGACATGCTTGCGGTCCAACTCCACCATGATGGACTTGGCCATTTCCGGAGTCACCTCTGCCGCCTTCATGAACTCCTTCCATGCAGACTTGCGGTCCCCTCTCTTGAGAAACTGAGTTGCTGCCTCTCGAGCCTTCTCTCGCTTCTGTCTCCGCTCAACGTGCGTACCTTCTTTAGTAGGCAACGGCAGCCCATCAAATACCATATAAGGCTCCACGCCAAAATGCCGGAGCATATCCACCTTCTTCATCACAGACGTCACGTAGCCCCGTGTGGGTGCATCTGTGCACAAATCCTGGGCACACAGTATGAGGCCTCGGTGCAACCAACCGTATGTATCAACTGCGAGGGTTTTTCCTTTGTATGAGGAGAGAGATTGTTTCTCTTGAATCTCTTTTAGTTGTTGTAGTAGGCCAGTGACACCCATAGTGATAGCTTGGAAAAATCGTTTGAAAAAAAGTTTGGGGGTGGGAGTTTTGGGTGTAACTAGTTGGGTGTATTGGGAAGAGATGTGGTTTGGAGATGGAGTCTGGGGACGCGCTTGGAAGTGCGACGCGAATGGTAAATAAGTGTTAGCCTCAGAGCGTTGAACAGTGCTCATAACGTAGGGCTTTTTTTATTTATTTTTTTTTTTATTTTTTTTTTTTTGTTATTTATTTTATCTTTAATCCTTTTTCTTTTTGCTTCAGCCAAAGTCTTGGTTAGAAGCTTCTATAGAGACTTTTAATATAGAATGATGTGGTAATCGCGTGCGACTTGTATTATTTGCTTGGGCTTGTATGTTTATTACGTTGTTCATGGTTCATTCCTGTCACCTCAGTGCAGGATCCCTTTGCAGCTCTTCGCAGCCATATTACTAAGACCAAGAGGGCAGACTGAACAGAAACTCAAGAAGTCAAGACCCCTTCAATTAGAAAAAAAAACACTGAAGACATTAAAAAATTACGAACTCAACGACTTGAGGTATATTTATCTGGGGCTTTTGTAAACAAGAACCTACCCCAGAACTCCTCAATCATAAAGATACTATCATCTCATGTTGTGAGGCTGGAAAATTTCTCGTGGAGGCACAGAGAAACGGTACTGGTAACCAGAGCCTGAGCTCTCGGAAGACTGAGGTGTTGCACGATCAAGATTTTGCGAGGGGTCATACAGAAGAATAGGGCCAAACGTGACTCCATGTCTTTGCTTGTATGGGCCCATAGGCTTGCTTTCGGACCCCGGTTCTTGCGGAGGTGTATGCATCGACGTGAAGCCGAGTTGCGATGGTGGAGCCGAATGCACCATTGGGTGCTGCTCTGGCAAAGGTACCCAGTTCTGGCGGAGCGGAGCATTATTTGTGTTCATGAACTGAGGCGGTTGTGGATGATGAAAATATGCCATCGGTGGAGCATTGATCACTGATCTGGACTCTGGCACCTGTTGCATGGCAACGTGGCTATCATGAGTCATATCAAAGGGAGTGCCCTGAATATTAATGCTTGCATTGGTGGGGACTTGGCCTGCAGAATTATGCCGCACCAAGTTGCCTTGCATTTGTTGACCATGGGGAATGCCAGATGGAGAAAACGGTTTCGATCCTATAAATGTGGAGGATTTGGAGTGTTGCATTGGAGGTTTCGCATGCATACCACTGGAGTAATTGTTCTTGCTAAAGGTTTGAAGCAAGTTGGAATTGTAGATGGGTGCAGAGTTGGGTCCCTGGGGGAAGTCGTTGGGTGAGAAATTGGTGTCGACGTGAAAATGCGGTTTGCCCGGAGACGCAACAAACGGAGATGATGCAAGGACAGGAGAGGACATCACCATAGTTTCGAGCTCATCTGCTTCGTCGGCTTTGCTATTCTCTTCCTGAAGTAGATGCAAGGAAACAGTGGCACTACCATGCTGGGTTCTTGCGGGAGCAAAAGTAAACACCGAAAAGATAAAGGGGGCTTCCTCTTCATCTTTTTCGTGGATGGTTTGCAGAATAATGAGGTTTTCGAGATCTTGGTAGTCCTGAGTTCCGTTCGATAGGTAGCCTAAGTAACCAGACCAAAACTTATTCATGAACGGTACCTCGACTTCAAGATCCTGATTTTGATTTAAGAATCCGTTGACCATTTCCTTGGACCGGTGCAATACTTTCTCACTGCCTTTGTAGATGGTTGTAGACAGAATCAAGCTTCTACAAGAGTCGGTGCCCTCGTTTGTGGGGATCTTCACAAGCAAAGATGACAGAAAGTTGCCGTTTGCCATGGTGAATTGCCGAGGATCAGTCATGGGAGAAACAGGCGAAGACGCTGCGTTGAACTCCGAATTGAAGTTCACCTGGCACTTAACATTGCAAATACCTGTTTTCAGTTTGGCCAAACCACGAGATATTTTATCCAAGTCTTGAAGAAAAATAGCACTCTGATTAGGAAGTACTTTCTTGAGATCTGCAAAAGTATGTGTATGAGGTTCTGGGATGTTCTCGGCTTGGAAAATGGTAAAGATGTGAGAACCTTGGTTAGCGTCCAGATAGTTGAAAGACAAGTTCATCTCCTGAAGTCGAGCCGGTGCAAGAGTGTCATTGGACACATGAGGCGAGAGTGCAACTGCAGAGAATTTCACATCTTTTGACGGGGGCGCCTTGGGAAGCAATGTGTCAGGAAAAGAGTTGATCTGCGGCGTGGCATTCTTCACCAACTTCAGCAATCTGGTGGATATTTGCTTAGCAGATCGTAGAATGCCGGTTTTGTTGAGCAACATCCGGGACAAGATCTTGTTCTGTGATGTGTATTTGAAGATGGCCGGGTCAGCAGCATGCAGAGCCTTGAACACAGAGTACTTAGCATGACATCGAAGCAATTCCTCATCCAAACGCACTGTCCAAACTTTATTCTTGTTAGGAGATTTGAGGTGAGAGTCGTCTGAGAATTTCCTGTCAGGTGATTTCAAGGTTTCAATGCAAGACGCAAGCTTTTTGCAGGGGGAGTCCTCCAGGACGGAAAGCTTACGCTTCTTCTGGAGGGATTCGGAGGATGTATTACCTTCAGCATTTTCTGTGAAGAGCGGCCCAAACAAAAACTCGTTGGGCGAGAAATAGACATCCTTGTCCGATTCCTCATTGATGGAAGTAAGATTCATGGAGAGGTTCTGCGAGTCATCTGCAAGAGACCAAATTTCCACCGAGTCCGAGGTCCTGGCCAGTTCAAACGTAGTATCGTTTTCGGTGCTCTCCTTAGTGGACGCCAGGGTCGAGTGATCTGTAGAGGTCAGATCGGGGGTCGGCTTATAAGAGTCCTTACTATTTTTGGCAAAGAAACGATGCGGCGATAGAGAACTTAGGATATTCAAACCTCGCGGAGACGTGAAACGAAAAGACGGCAGGTTGCCTAGGCCAAATGTGAAGGAGGGCGTCAAAGACACAGATTTGTCTGCTGATCGCTTTGGAGTTTCGGGAGGCATGGTGTGATGATACAGAAGATGTATGTCGTAAAACTGTTCCACAGCCCTATTGTTGTAGCTGTCTCAATACGCCACCGAGCTCGGCTCTTGTGAGATTCGGCTGATTGTTCAGCTCTGGTCAGCTGATATGAGGGCAGATCTTGTAAGCCCCAGAACAATGTGAAGGTAGCAGTTGCCAAGAGCTGAGGTTTTAATGGCGGAGGGGAGAGGACGGAAGGAAAAGAGTGTTGTGGCGCTTTGCTGTTTGATAAAGGAAGGAACCAGCTGGGTGGGAAATACTAAGCACGGGAAACGTTGGGTCTGATGGGGAAAATCGTGGTTAGAGTGCCTGGCAGGAGTGTGTGGAGGGGGGACATGCAAACGCGTATTCCATGGGAACAAAGCGCGATCATACCGATAACAGGATCATAGCAACCGATTTTGCCAGAGAGCAGAGCCGCGTGTGCAGGCCAAAACAACAAAAGGCTCCAGTCACATGCAAGGAAGATTTAGAGAATAGCGGGACGAAGATTTTATATATAGCCTACTTTTAGGTTTGGGAGATCTAAATTTAGTATGTTCAAACCCGTGTGTTCCCAGGAGTGGAAGGGGGCAGAATTCATGGAGCTCACGGCTTCAAGTAAGCCAATGCACAGCGAAAGATGCGAGTCAATTTCCCAGGTGCGTATGGAGCTATTTTCCTGGCACTTGGCGCGTGGTTTTCAGCCCATGCCACGGCGAATGGCATGGTGCCGGACCCCCAGGTGCAGGTGATCAATTGAGCAAAAAGAAAATTGTGGCTTCTGGAAAAGCCAGCTGGTCCTTCTTGGCAACACAGTCTTCTAATTGTAGAAGGCGCTGTGTCCGTTGGCCATATGATGGGCCATACGTGCCTAACCGTTTATCTTTCATTGTAGCCGTCCGATGGTGAGCACTGCTTCTTTGCATTGTGCTATTCTCTCATCTGTTCATTTAATAACACCTGGAGCTCCTCAATGAATGCGTGACAAAGCCCAATGTTGTTGAGCTCGGCGTTAGCAAATTCCGTACGCAACTTCTCCAGACTGGCCCGCGCAGGCTTGGTCTTGGCCCGGTTCATCACCTTGGTGAGCGACTCGTAGATCAAGTCACAGTACACGCTCTGCGGCTTGACCACGGCGCTCTTGATGTGCACGGACTCGTGGAACGTGGACGTGAACTTCCAGTTGATGGTGGTGGAGTTGTCCACGTTGGGCTCGCGGGGTCTCCGAGGCCGTCTCTTTTTCTGGCTGTTCTCCTTGCTCTTCTTGCGGGCTAAAAGCTGCTTCATGTTGACGTCGGCGGGGCATGAAGTGATGAACTGGTGATGCAATAAAGTCGATGCGTTGGGCCGTTGCTTCACCGACTTGAGCAAGCAGTACTTGACAAAGTCCTTCACCTCAGCACTGTAGTGACTGCCCACCAATTCGGGACTCTTGTTCTTGGGGATTTTGAACAACGCCTCCATGGGCTCTACCGTAGAGAGCGGAGGGTGGCCAACCACAAACTCAATTGCAGTGATTCCGGTGGACCAGATATCTGCCTTTGTATCGTAGCCTTTGGACGAGTGGGTGATCACCTCTGGGGCCATCCAGTAAGGCGTTCCCACCAAAGTGTTTCTTTTTGTCCGGGTCAAGGACATTTCACCACTCACGCCGAAATCGGCCAATTTCACCATTCCTTCGTCCGTAAGCAAGATGTTGGCCAGCTTTATATCCCGGTGCACCTTTCTTTGGCCATGGAGATACTCCAAGCCCTTCAAGATCTCCCGCAAAATGAACCCGGCCACATCCTCCTGGAGCTTACCAAAACACTTCAAGAGATCCGAGCACGAGCCACCTCCACAGTACTCCAACACAATCCACATCTTCGTCTCTTTCAAAAAGGTCTCGTAGTACCGCGTCAAATACTGTGACCGTACACGGGTAAGGAAATGTATTTCCTTGATCAAGTCCCTAACGTCGCTAGCCTCGTCCAAGTCAATGATCTTGAGGGCGTACATCTTTCCTGTCTTGAGATGTTTGCCCTTGTAAACCTCTCCAAAAGAGCCTTTGCCAAGAAGGCAGTCCACATAGTAATCGTCTAAAGGCATTGTCTGGATGTCTAGAGTGATGTCTGGTATATGTAGAGTGATGTCTAGATTGTTGTCTACAAACTGTTTTTTCCTGTGAATTGGCTTGAAGCTTGGAAAGAAAGGGAACTGTTGAAATCCCTGTCTTTTCCACAAAGAAAGATAGTATAGGATTTCGCAGCTTTGCGAGATTGCAGCATTTGGGGCCAATGCGACAGGCCTCATCTCCATGCGCGCTACTCCAAGTGATCACTCTCACTACTCACTTCTACTTACTAAATTCTCACTGATTCCACTGACCAATGGATCTTATTGGAGAAATCGTGGAGCACGAGCCAGCTGCTCCTGTTGCCCCAGTGATCGATAAATCATCCGTGCAAAGCGGGTTTCCCCAGCTCAAGAAATTTGAGCTCAAAAAGAAGCATTCTAGGTTCAAGGCAAAGCGGTCAGAGAACCAGCCCAAGCCCCAGAACCCCGTGACGCCAAATGCTCCCGCCAAAGCAGAACCTCTGATGACGGAAGCGCAAAGAATCCACCAGGAGAATATGGACAAGATTGCCTCATACACTGAGGAAGAGCTCTCCCAAGAGCGAGAGGAGTTACTCCGCGGGCTCGACCCCAAGCTCATCCAAAGCTTATTGAAGCGTACAGAGGCCCGGGCCGCAGAGGATACTCATATCCATCATGACCACTCGGAAGGATACGATGGCTGGATTGGAGGTGGAAAAAACGGCTACTCTATGCCGCATCTAGATAACTCAGATGTAAACCGAGCTCTTGGAATCAAATCGGTGCAATTCAGTGAAGAGCCGGATGTGCAGCAGATTCCAATGAGTCATTTGACAGATGAGAGTGAAAATGAAGAAGAGAATCCAGTGAATAACGAAGACCCAGATGACGAGATTGCTGACGAAGGGTACCAGATAGTGGCCGAGGAAGAACCAGAGGCACCAGAGATGCACTTCCCCAAGCCAAAGGCCCCCAAAGACGATCCCGAATTGGATATCAACGACCCCAATTTTTTGGATGCTCTTCATGAAAAGTACTACCCGGACTTGCCCAAGGAGACATCCAAGTTAGCGTGGATGAAGGCTCCAATGCCCACGGCGAAGATCAGCACGTACGAGGCCATCAGTGACATGCGTTTCGACTTCAAAGGCAATTTGGTGGAGCTAGATCCGAAGTCTCAGAACATGCCTACGTACTTGGGTCTCCACCACCACTCCGACAATCCCCAACTTGCAGGATATACATTGGGAGAGCTCGTGCATCTCTCAAGATCCGTGGTGCCTACGCAAAGATGTTTAGGTATTCAAATGTTGGGCCGTATCCTTCACAAATTGGGCTTGCATAAATACAACATTCTTCCCGTGATTGATGGGGAGGACGACGAATCCAATGAAGTGATTCGGGCTGAGTCCAAGGCCGCAATGGCCCAGTTTGAGGATATGATGTGGGACTTGATTGAGCAGCTCCGTGTGATCGACTCTTTAACGGACGCGAGTGACGAGGCTAGAACCAAGAACCTTTCTGTTAGAACATATGCCATTGAAGCATTATGGCTTTGGAAGCAGGGCGGAGGCTGGCCCGAAACGAAGAAAAAGAGTGAAGAGGATGTTATTGCAGAGCAATTGCAGAACATGTGATTACGAAGTTGTGATAGATTACAGATGTGATACCATGACAAAAGCTGGAGGGAGAAATCCAAGACAGGGTCTCGAATAGCCATTCCTGCTAATCAAAAAAGTTGGAGACCAAAGAACGACTGCTCATGCTCAAGTACTAACGAATGAGAACTGGAACCAGGACATGCTTTCAAAACGAGAGCAGCCCGAACCCAGAACCATTTCGTAAGTACTCTTAACGAGCAGAGGAAGCCGAGATTTGGACAGGATCCCCATGTCCCCAGTCGGCTATCTTAAAACAAGACAGCTTCCGAGGGCATTTCTCGAGATGCCTGATTACACCGCATGGTAAAGACGCTTGATATTCGCATAGAGACACATTGAGCCGATATACCACCTAGAAGGAGGAGACATTAGTCCAGTCGGGCAACTTAAGTTATGCGGTGAAGGCCTACACGATGCATATGGAAAAGACATGTATTGATGGTGAAGAAAAGAGGTGAAGATAATTTTTCCTCACCGCGCGCGCACCCATCACTTACTTCACATGCTGTGTGTATCTCAAGGAAGGTGAATGTGGAAGTCTGATACTAGGTTGTTACTTTGTTGAGTATCAAATTTAGTGTGGTCTCAATGATTTAGTTTGTTGAAAATTCAGTACCTCATTGGTCATCTCAATCAAAAAATTTATGTGAATTTCAGAGTGTCAGTCCATAGTCACTCATTTCACGTTGGGCTACTCTTCAATTACATGAAGTTACCCATAGGTCACCCTTCACTTAGTCCTTCACCATAAAACATTAGTCAATTCTGTAAGTTGTATGTGTAGAAAAATAACAATCCACCAGATATTTCACAGTGCTTGTTCCAATTGAGCAGAGTGCACAGCAAAGTATACAGCTAAAGCACGATAGAAAGCCATGGATATTCCAGGCCATTAATTACTAACTATAGTCTTTAGTCACAAATATTCATTTACTTCTACTAGCATTTTCTAGTATTTACCACTATTAGTAGTTATTAGTCTTCATTAGTTGGTGATACCCAATTAGTACATGTTTATTAATAAGGGTCTGTGCAGGTGCAAATCGGATGACATATCTGGGGTACCAGTTTCTTGGGTCTTCTATGGCTGCCGCACTCTGAGTAAGATTTAGTAAAACGACGCATTGCTCGGTGTACATGCACTCCCGCATACGGCCATCGCTGACACGCCTGCAGGGAGCATTTCACTTGGTCAGAATTTACTAATGGGGCCAAAGGTCATGTAGGCTCAAACACAAGTATAAATACGGGGCAAGGTTCCAGAGACATTTCCATTTTTCATTTTTCTTAGCATTCAATTCTACTGAAAACACCTTACAAAGCGTTTCCCAAAATTACTCAACAACTTACACAACCAACCAAAGAACCTATGTCTTCATCTTTAAGAACCATCAGAAAGGTCTTGCCCGGAATCGAGCAGGCTGAAGGAGTCGGCGCCACAGTCAGACGGTCCATTGGTAACAGAAGTTTACGGAACTTCTCGCCCTTCTTGCTTTTTGACCACTTCTCTTCCAATGGAGTCGGTGGTTTCCCAGAACACCCCCACCTTGGCCAAGAAACCATCACTCTCATGTTGAAAGGTGCCTTTGCCCATGAAGATTTCACCGGGTCCAGAGGTGTCTTGAGAGAGGGAGACTTGCAATTCATGACTGCCGGAAGAGGTACCGTGCACAGTGAGATGCCTGTGATCCATCCAGATGGATCTCCAAACATCGGCTTGCAATTGTGGGTCGACTTGCCCGAGAAATTGAAGGAGGTGGAGCCAAGATACAGAGACTTAAAAACCTGGGAGATCCCCGAGGCCGTGGAACAGGACGGAAAGTTGAAGGTCAAGATCATCTCCGGTCACAGTTACGGCATAGAATCCGTCAAGGAATTGGCATACACCCCCGTGCACTACTACCACTTCACCATGAAGCCAGGAGCTCAGTTCAGCCAGAAAGTCCCTAAGGACTACAACTTCTTCCTTTACGTGTTGAAGGGAAAGAACCTCCGCTTACAGAAAGACACAGTGGTCAGCCAATACGAGAACACCTTCTTCAACCCCGATGGTGACCACATTGTGGGTGAATACCCAGAGAGCGAGGAAGGAGAGCTCGAATTCGTTTTAATTGGAGGCCAGATCTTGGACCAGAAAATTGTGCAGCATGGACCTTTCGTTGCTACCAACAGAGAGAGAATCCACCAAGCATTCATGGACTACCAGTCGGCCACCAATGGATTCGAGCGCTTGAGAACTTGGAACTCGTTGATCTCCTCGGGTGTGGACGACGAGATGATCAACAACCAGTTGAATGGATCCTTCGAAGCCAGAGAGAAGGAGAGAAACGAGTACATGGCCCGCATTAAGAAATCTTTTGATGCTGGTGAGCACGAGCTCCCATAGAAATTGAGCCATAAGCTCTAAAGTTTATAGAACTAACTGAATGATATTTATTTATTGAACAAATAGACACGCTGCTATTGCAATCTGTAAGAATTGAATAAGTTTAAACAGCAGACACTGAGCCGTAGTTTGGAGCAGTTCCTTCCTGACTAATGGGAACATACGTCTCCTGGTATGGGTACAAGGAGATGATGTACAAGGCATGGATCACGCCAGGAAGGAAAAAGAGAAGCGTTATGCAAATATTCAAGGCCAAGTCCCAAGACCATCCTCTCTTGACCGCTACGGGAATGGGAGGGAAGATCACGGCCATAAGCACCAAAAACCAGTCTCGTGCGTGCATTTATAAGTGTAGTGTAATGTAGTAGTGAGGCCCCTTATCTGCTCGACTTTTATATGTGGTCATGCAGCGGGGGAGTGCACGCAGGCTTGCTTGAAGGCGAATCAAGATCCCTTTCAGATATCGGGTCGAACAATATCTTAAATTTATTTTATGGTATTGATGTTTCCCAAAGAATGATTTTATATGTCCATATTAATTTTATATTTAAAATTTTGGATTTTCGTATTTTGTGTGATGTAGGCTAGTTGCTATGAAATATGCGAATACAACGGTTATTGTGGGGAAACAGTCTAAAGGAATCAACAAACTAGTAATAAAAAATAGAGAATGAAAAGACTTTAGACATGTAAATCATAGATATAATACAAAACAATAACTACCCCTTATATAAAATAAGCCTATAGTATATACCAAGGTCCAAGCGTATGTCCTATGTTCTCGTCATGTATCGTAGTGTATATCACGTAGATTCTCACTCACGTTCTCAGCATACTACATTCATTTTCCACCGCACTATCCAATAAGTACTTCACCTTGCACCACCTGATGAGATTAGGAGCCCTTTTCACCACCTTCTGGCTTCTGGCTTCATTGGCACGTGCTGTGTTGATTGAAGATGCTTTCAAGAAGGACTGGATCCATTACAATTACGGCACACTTTCGCTGCCCCAGCTTCTAGACGATTCCTCGCTCATAGGCCTCTCCAACAAGAACTACTTATACACAATAGACGTGGAGAACGGCCGCGTCAAGTCCTTCATTGATTTGTCGATACATGGTAATGACCAATTTGCTGTGTTTGAGAATGTTATTGTCACCTATTCGAAGACATCTCCACAGATTTCGCTTTTCGAGAAGAATTCTGGCATCTTTATAGCTTCTACGGAATTGAAAAGCGTTCCAGTTTCCATTAAACAAGTTTCAGCTAAAGGTGTGGCTGTATTGCAGTCGAATGGTGACCTAGTCTATTGGGAGGGCAATAAACTAGTTGAGTTGGGCTCATACAAGCAAAAAGACTTCACCAACTTCGGCACCCAGGATAAAACTTTCCTTATCATTGGCTCGCAAAGCATCGAATTATCCCTTGGTGATGATGATGTGAGTTATCAAGTGGTTACTTCCGATAAGTGGAACCACTACCTTATTGATAAAAAGCGTCCTGAAAGCTATATACACAATGTGAATGATCAATACTCTGTCCAAAAAGTTGGCTCCTCGATTGTCATTGCTAAAGTCCTGAATAATGAGGCTGTTGAGTCGTACAGGAAAGATTTTCCATTTATTCTTGACATTGAAGTGAGTGGTACTGCAGTGGCAGTGGTGACTGAAGGAAAGGTTGTGTTGATCAAGTTGAGCAAATTCTTGAAAACGGGCTCGAAAAACCTGATTGAAACGGACACTTTTAATGTCCCAACCCCACTTTCCGCCAGATTGTATGAATCTACTCTTTCAACTTTGGCAATTGAAGGTAATGATATGCGCATTGAGAAAGTTGACCTCAAGTCCAAATCCCGGGTTTCTTTTTCCGTCCCCTTGGTTACAACCACTCCTTCTGGAAAATCCATTTTGGTGGATAAGCCAGAATCGCTTTCAAAACTTGACTTGGCCCATCACTTGGCCGAGGAAACCCAATCTGCCAGTGTTCTTTTGCATTGGATCTTGAGATACAAGAACCACCTTGTTACGCTCGGCAAATTCCTTTCATCTCTTCGCCACAACGATTTTTCTACTCTGCATGCTGAAGGGGATAAATATGGCTTTGGAAAGATCTTGCTCTCGATTGATGACACCAAACGGATTTTGGTTGCGACCGACTCCAATGATGGCCTGAAATTGTGGGACCAGAAGATCGAATTCAAAGGCGAACTTCTTGACATTGTTGCTACAAAGGAAATTGTATATTTGGTTTCGGAGCACTCTTTGCTCGCGCTTGACTTGAGAACAGGCCAAAATATCCTGACCAAGTCCTTAAGCATCAAGGTCGAGAAGGTATTTCAAATCACTCTGGATAATGCTCCAGTCCTTGATGAAAAGGCTTCAAAAATCATTGCTTTGAAAACAGGTGATTCGCTCAAGTTCATTCCCGAAGATGCTCACTTTTCCTCCCCCCAGTACTTTTTCGAACTGACGGCATCTGGTGTGACTTCATACAAATTAGTTGAAAACAAGCTCGTGAAAACATGGGGCTCGGATTTTCCAAATGAGAAGATCCTTCATGTCAGCAAAAACAAAGACTCGTTAAGTATTGCTACAGGAATCTCCAGATCTGACAGATCTGTCTTGTACAAGTACTTGAATCCCAACGTGGTGTCAGTCATCAGTCAATCAGGGGATCAATTGAACATCCGGATCATTGACGGAATAACAGGTGCTATCATTCACAAGCAAGTCCATGAAAATGAGAATATCGATTTCTCCTCCGTGAAACTCGAGCAAAATGACAATTGGGTAGTGTACACTTATTTGTCGACTTTCCCTAAAATCGAACAAAGAGTCGTTGTTGTCGACCTTTTCCAAAATGAAAAACCAAAAGCTGAGGAATCCCCTTTCATCTCCAAGAATGTGAGCATATCGTCTAAAGCTTTCATCTTCCCAGAGAAGATCGAGGCTATCACTTCAACAACAACCAAGTTCGGCATAACAATCAAGTCTTTGATTGCGTTGACCGAAACAGGAAGTTTGGTCGAGATCCCCAAGTTTGTGGTCAATAGCAGGAGAATCGACGACCGTAAGATGACTCCAGCTGACTACATGGACGACTTCAAGCTTACGCCATACGATCCACTTCTACTTAAAGACCTTCACCTGGTCTTAAACCATAAGAATAAGATCCTCCTTAGTGAATACGGACAAGAAATCTTGGTATTACCAACAGAATTAGAATCCACTGCAGTGGTGTGCGTGGTTAACGACTTGAATGAATTTTGCACAATAGCACAGCCCTCGTCTTCCTATGATTTGCTACTGACTGGTTTCGATAGAGTCAAGCTCATCATTACCATCGCTATATTGTTTGGTGCATACATAGCCACGAAGCCTTTCGTGTACTCCAAGAAACTCAATGCCAAGTGGATAGTTTAAAGACCTATATAGAACCTTATATGCAAAAGGGAACCTCAATTCAAAATCGATTTCGAGCCCACAATGTAGTTGATTATCTTGTTATGCTCTTCATCTTCTCTGTCCAAGCCAAAAGTCTGCCAGTTGATATCATTAACATCCGGGATGGTTTCTGTCTTGCTATCTTTGTATATATCCCATACCATTTCATAATGCAAACTAGAGACCAAGTGACTAGTCATTTTGTCAACCAAGAAGAACGAGCCAGTTTTTGATTTGTTCATTAATGCTTTCAATTTGTTGCACTGGTCGTACTTGTGGATGATAGTGAGCAATTTCTTGTTCAAATGACTCCATTCGGCATTGCCATTGTTTGTGATGATAGCATATGAACGAAGAAATAAACCCTTCACGTCCTCATAGTGCTGAACAGAATTCAAGAGCGGGCAATAGTAGATTTTCAATAACATCAAAGACACCAACTCTATGCTAAAACGGTAGTGAATTGGAATCAGGAAGAAGTTCTTGCTCAGAGAGAACTTGTTCTCAAAGATATCAAGGACATTCTTGCAACTGGACACAGCCTTGAAGATGACAGTCTTGTACTCATCGAGCTCAATATCCACGTTAGACAAATAGTAGATGTAAAGCTGGATCTTAGAGTATTCAAGCGACAAGTCTATCAAGGCATCGTTGACCAATGGAGATGAGGTATGGATGAAAGAGTCGAGGATTTGCTCAAACATGTTGAGGTTGATGAGTTTGCCGACATTACTTGGGTTTTCAATCAAGTCGTTCATGTTTTCATTCATTTTCAGCTGCACCAACGACACTTTCAATATGGAATTGATGAAGTTATCATCATGAGCAAAATCCTGCTGCTTGAAGATATCAAAATTGGCGGCTTTGTTGATAATGTAGTCTTGGTGGAAGCCATTATAGTTAGAGGTCGAGAGCCCAAGTAACACCAACCAGTAGTTGGAGTTGATATTGACGTATTTGTATATTCTTTCACGGAAAGTGTGATCGGTTTCCGGCTTGCCGTCCATCTGCATGACGGTCTTTTTGCTGAACTCTTCAATAAAGTTCAACTTATGAAGCCCAAATTGTAGAGACAAGCTTTTCATGAGTGAGATATACTTGACCGAGGTGCTATCTTGAATCTGCAGAGACCGTTTTTCAGGCAACGGCCAAGTGGTCAAGATTAACAATGCAATGAGGCTGTAGAGAGAACGAGGGGTGTTAAACCAGCAGTTCACCACCACCAAATTCTGCACGTGGCCAGCCAAGAGAGTGTACTCGTCAGCAGAGCCCTCTTGTATGAGTGCAGATACCATGATGGACCAGAACAAAAGATCATTTTCCTGGTGGATGGCATGCAAAGGCTTGTCAAAGAACGAGTCGGGTAATATGGGTAGGTAGACGGCAAAATCCTTTTGAAAAGCTTTGAGGAGATGCGTAGCTCTGGCCAAGGAGATGGAAACTGGGTCCGTGGTTAGGTTTGTATGGATGTTGAAAGAGTCTCGAAGACTAAGCGTTGGGATGGGATCAATGTAGACGGGGTTGGTATCAGGAGATGTTGGCACATCAAGAACACGTTCAAATTCGCTGGAAGGCACTCGGGTGCCGGGTTGGTTTCTCTGGCTTACCTTCAAGAGGTTCAGGATCAACTGGGACTTTCGGGAAATCACCATATCGACCTTATCATGCAAGTCTCTGACCTCCAGCATGACCTTCTCGGTCAAGTCGTACTCCCTACTGGAAGGCTTGGAGATGTCTAGCTGACACTTGATGTTCTTCTTGGAGCACAAGGAGCAGGGAAACGGCGAGGTCAGGGGGGCATCACACTTGGTTTTGTTTTTCCGGCAACGAATGCACAGTTTCATGACCTTTTCGCCTTTGGCCGTGGACTTGGGGACTATCATGTTGCGTCTTCGGTGCATAAGTATGGCCACCATTATATGAGTATTCGTAGTCAACGAAGGGGTTGGATCAGAAGTGTGGTGGAAGTAAAGACGACGTATTGACGATAAGACGTATTAACGATAAGATGTAAGAATAAAAAAAGAGTTCAAGTGTATGAAATAGAAAGGATGGGGAGGTGCTTGGGAAGTAGTTGGAAGATATAGCCCGGAGGGTCTCACTTTTTTAGAAAAAATCACCCCAGTAGAATCCCTCTAAAAGTAAGCCTTCACTTTGGGTGCGAAATTGATTCCGCTTATCGGCTTAGACAGACGATGAATAATTGTGCGCGTCTCATTGGCGCTCGCCAAGACCCGACTCGGTGATGGTGCGGACGAGTGTTGCGGGCGCTGCGCACGAGCACGGACGAGGTGTGCGGATGGTCTCGGTGCGGCGTCTCTGGCTGCTGCTGGCCTGACGAAAAGTCGAGTATTCAGCGCTGAGTAGTAGTATGAATACTAGCAAAAGACACCCGACCACCCGACCACCAATTCTTCTGCCAGAATACAGATTACGAGCTCGGAGATATCGTGGTTTAATCAATAACTAGGTTTCTAGGGAATGTCATATAAGAATTTTACACAACGTTACAATAGACTTAAAATGGGACTTGTAATCGGAATCACAATGGGATTTGCATTATGAACCCTTAACAATATGACGAGGTTTGCATGGTTACATTGAAATGCGAATTGTGTGCATAATGGGAGTGAGTAGGTGAGATTAAGCGAACACGATTGAAGAATAGAAGAATAAAAAAAAAATAGACGCGTAAAAGATTTTTTGTCCAATGAAAAATAGTGGTTAGTATGCTGGAAGTGCTGTATTTGTACCGTATTTGTACCGTATTTGTACTGTATTTGTACTGTATTTGTACTGTATTTCTATTGTATTTGTATGGTAGTTATTGGTGGTGGAGATGTCTCCACAATTCGGACCGATCGCTCATCGCACTCACGCTTCACGAGTACCAGTAACGGCCGCTTACGTCACTATGGATATCCCCAAAACCATCCATTTACATAACCTAGCGCACTATAACCCCCTAAATCCTATTCTGGCCAAACACTCCATAGCTCTGGACTTTGTCGCTTATGAGAATGGCCTTACGTATCCCGAGGCAGATACCCACTGTGACCATTGCGGAGTCTATCTCATACCTGGGCTTACTTGTTCCAGCAGAATAGCATTCAAGAAATCCAAGACGAAAAAGAATATACTGAATATACCACAGCTACAGAAACAGAAACGAAACTCTCGAACAAGGGTCTTTCAGTTGACTTGTCTTGTCTGCCAGTACACCAAGAAGTCAGACGCTTTGCTAAATGAACGTGCCAACAAGCAAGCTACAGTGCCTGTGGTTCAAGGAAAGGAAGAAATGAAAAAGAAAAAGAGAAACCGCTCGGAGCTTTCGATACTTTTGGAGGCCAAGAGGAGCCAGGCCAAGCAATCCGCGTCCAAGTCTTTAAGTCTACAGGAGTTTATGCAATTATGACTTTGTTAGATTGTTCTCACAGCAAGAGCGTGGAAAACGTTTTGCTTAACCTATCAGCAGCAGCGCTGCTGCCTTCCTTGGTATCTTTTTCACCGTCTCTCACACATTGTCTGATCCACCTCCTGCGCCGAAACACTTGACCATCGGTGGGGATTTCGCTCTCGACAAAATCATATACCCATTTTTCGTCGGTATCCACGATGACCAAGTCCATTACATAGTTGGAATTGACCCATCCGTTAGGGTCTAAGTCAATCTGCCACTCTTTTTCGGCATACTTCCAGTACTTCGGAGGCCTCACATCGGAAATGTATGTTACTTTTGGAATGTTGAACGCTATGCCTTCTAGATCTTCCTTTGGAGGAGAATGCAATGACGAAGACTCATCGAGCTCTGTGAGTTCCGGCTCAGTATGCTCTTCGTCTTCAACGGTATCTTCCTGATTTCCTTGATCTTGAACTAGCTCATTCAAGTGACGTTGAGGATGATTATGCGTGTAAAAATTGGAGGTGAATCCAACGGCTTCCCACTGTTTTTCAGAGTTCAAGAAATGCAATTCGAACACCTCCACTTCCTTGGTGATCTCGCGTGCACCTTTATCATCGGTCATGAGGTTCATGAGGATGTTTTCCACACGGTCGGTGGTATCAAGCCGAGCCAACCTGGCCTCTTCGGTATCGAAGAAATCCAACAATTTGGCTTTGAATTTGGGGTGCAACCCAACCACCACTGCCCATATTGACATAAGCGATATGCACTTGAGCGGAAAGTGTTTCCAAAGAAAGGGCACAATGTATGGCAAAGTGACCATATTGAACACGATATTTAGCAGGAGCATCATGAATACAATGGAACTCAAATGAAGGTCCTCAAACAAAAAGTAGTGTTGTCCCCATAGTAGCAAGACATCGTAAAGCCGGATGTATGGCACCAAATAGTTTTGGAGGTCTGTGAAGTTCATGATGAAGTCCCGCAGGAATTGGGACACGGGCTTGGGAGGCTCGTATTTGCGTAGAGGTGGGCCCGGGTGCAAGAACGGATTGTGGCCAAAGTCTGTATAGCTCAATAATGATGGGTCCAGCGGATATATCTTGGCGTAGCTAGGGATCATGAAGCGGTTGATGAGCAAGAAAGAGGGAAGCACACTAATCAAATATGGGTTGAGTACTAGCAACGTAAGGATAAGCGTAACCCCCACGGTGAAGTATGGATTATACCAGCCGGCAAAAAATAACATGAAGTCAATTACCTCAAAGATGGGCGACGCCTTCTGGGCCATCTGGGTGCTGTTGATAGACATAAGACTCACCGATAATGGTGGTCTGTCCTTATGGACAATCATTCGCAGGTCTAGGGTCAGCAGACCCTCCACCTCTGTATTTATAATGACACTGAGCACCTTCTCCATGATGCGGTCGGTCAATTGGTTGGAGACCTTCTTCTGGTCATCTTCCAAGTACCAGAAATCGGAAATGGAGGCGGATTGCACGAAGTTCTCTGCCTGGTGTTCACGCAACTTGTCTGTATCGGGTAATTTGATATCCTCCTGAATCGGATGATAATCCAGGGGCTCTTTTGGAGCCTCCTCTTCTAGGCCTTCGGAGCTCTCCACGGCTATGATATTCTCCAACATTTTGGAGACGGATTCCATGGTGGCTGGGGTGGTTATAGGGTGCTAGATGGCGCAGCAGAGACGTGGCAATGGAGGGGAAACAAAACGGAAAACGGGGGCTTTTCTGATCCAAACAATTTGGAGCTTTGAGCAGTTTTTGAGTATTCAATTGCGTATAGTGGTGGAGAGTTGCTAAGCAAGTTCAGAACCGAAGTTAATTATATCTCATAAATCGCACCATGCACAAAGGTTATTGCTCCGGTTCGCAGTGCTTGCAACAATACTCACGTACCGTGATGACGTTATAATTAAGACCCAAGAGTATAGACAATAACAGGCCCTGATCGAGAGGCTCAATAACAAATTAATAGTAGATTTTCAAACATATGCAAGAGGATTTATCAGTATATATATATATATTCATAGCCATTTAAGTGGCCCTAGGATAAATATGCTCGTTCTTAGATCGCCATAATGGAGCTTCACTAGGCTCCGCCACGTCAAATCTTACAGTAATTTATACTTGAACAAGATCCTTTACAGGTATTTAAAATTTGTATCCTTACGAATTGTATAGTATGAATCGTGTATTCCTATCATGTATCTACCATGTAGCTACCAAGTATCTACCATGCCTCCTACCTTGTATGTTGTCTATCATCTACTATGTCTCATTAATGCGTTCTATATGTTGGCTACCATGACGTGAGTTCCTGTTTGACATGGATTTTCTCCGGCATCTCGAATTCGTCGTTATCGGTAGCCACCTCGCTGTCGCTCTCCACCTTGATGGCTTCCGAGTAGCTGTTGCATGGAGAGGGAAGCACTTGCTCTCTCTTCATTCTCTTGTTGACATTTCTTTTTAGGGCGGGCTTAGACTTGGGAAGCGCCACCACTCTCTTTTTGCTAGGGGTGGTTGGCGGCGTGAAGGCTTGGGTCTCGACCTTCAACTTAGTCTTCTTGTTTTCAGCTTTGACGGCTCCAGTCTTTGTTACTTCCAGCTTGACAACTGCGCTCTCAGTCTTTAATGCTTCCAGCTTGACTGCTGGGCTCTCCTTCTTAACGTTCTTGGTCTTTTCAAGCTTCTTCGAGTCGAGCTGCTCTTGCGTAAGGAATAAATCGGGGATCTCGTTACGCAACACACGGATGAAGTTATCACAGTCTGAAAGAATCTCGTAGTCAACAAGGCTGGAGAATTGCTTGGAGATAGGCGTTTTGTTGACGAAAATGACGGTACCTCCACGTTCATGGACATTCTTGCATAGAGAACGGATGAGTTTCTTGACCCCGTCCACTTTCAATGATGTACCCATTATAAGCACCAAGTCACACTTCATGGCCATATCTATATTGAGTCCTCTAGACAAGATCTCCGATTGCGGATGGTTCTCGCCATATAGAACAATGTCGGGCCGGAGGATGCCGATGTTGCCTGTGATTCTTTTGCCTGAGTACAAGCGTTCTTGGTATTTGAGGTGGCAATTGGCACACTCCGGGTTCTCTCCTTCCTTGAGCATCATCTGCTTCTCCTGAGTCCAATCGTAGTTCTTGAGGCACTGAGTACATGAGAGCTTATGGAGGTTTCCATGCAATTGAACCACGTCCAAGTCATTCCAGTTCTGACGGAACGACTTCATGGACGAAGCATCGGCCTCGAAGAATTTGGAGGAGTCGATGCCACAGTTCAAGTTCAACGACTTCTCTAGACTGTCGATATTCTGTGTGTAACAACGCAAGAGCTTGTTCTTCTCCTTGAGCGTTTTGATGAACTTATGAGTTTCTGTGGCTTTGGCCTGCAAAGAGTAGTTGTAGAGACCTTCCATGAACGTGCAAAAGATGGAAAGCGTTTCGTTGGACCGGAAAAGCGAGATGTCGAAAAGATCCTGGCCCTTGATGAAACTGCTGGGGTATTTGGCTTTCACGATGTTGTATAATCCATCATCGGACCTGAAGTCAGGGATTCCGGCATTGCACGAAATGCCTGCTCCTGTGAGTAGTGATGTTTTCCTGGCCTTGTAGATGACCTTGCCCACCTCGTGGAGCTTGATAGCGTCGTCAGCGGAGAATTTGTGCGGGTCCTTGAGATTGATCGTTTTCATTGGGAATTTTGGTGCGGAAACAATTTGTAGGTGGGAATTCTTGTGTACTGAGGGTCTTGATAATCCTAATGCCAACTTTTTTATGGACTTTACGGGTATTATTTTGGTACGCCTGGATGTGGGGATAACTGAAAATCGGTGTTTAGCCCTGTTAAAATTTCAAATAATCTGTATGTGCTTTTAGGCGGTCCAAACCTAATTTTTTATAGCTTCTAAGTGGTTCTGTGTGGTGTATGGCGTGGGGTGTTTGTGTGGTAGATCTTTGTGTGAACCTTTGATTTAAAAGTGCTCTTGCTATGGATGACGCGATAATGCTGGGAGAAAGGAGCGGAGGGTCTGTATGAGCTGGGGGTGAGGGGTTCTCAGCGGTGTAAAAAGGCACTTGAGGGGGAAAAGAGGCACTTCTTGAAGGGGGACGAAGAAGAAGAAGGAGTGGTTGTGCTCGGGCAAAAAAAAGCGGGCCTTGGAAATGAGAGGCCCCGGAAATCGTGTCTGGGAGGACGACTTTGATGAAGGATTCTTTTTTTTTTAACTCTCACCGTTTTCTGCTTGGATTGAGTCGTTCTATTTACAAATTGGCCGCATTTAGATAAATTAAAGGTGCTCGTTCGGAATTACGTGCGCCTGGCTCTTTATATGTCGAACGCCTGCCTCGCACAGGAAGACGCTACTTTTGTTCGCGACTACTATACCCAGCTTGGAGAAGTGCCTGTAGCTGGGCCTGTTTCATATGTGTTGTGGATTTGTTTCAGTTGCTTATTCTTGTTGGGGTTCCGAGTTATGTCCGGCTCCTGCATATAGTTCAGTCCTCTTACCTTCTTTATACCCTCTTTAGTCTTTTTTTGTCCTCTTGACACGTCAATGCTTCCTGCCTGGAACTCCAAAGGGGGTAGGCCAGGCGCGCTTGGGTACCCATCCTACATGGCACCCTACAGAACTGCTACTTTAATTTCCGTAGACTCCCTCATAAGTCCGTAGAGAATTACATAGAGTGCTTAAAATTGCCTTGTATCGTTATTTGTCATTGATTAACCTACCATATCTACTTTCTCTAGTGCTCCACGCCCCCTAGGATTGCGTAGAGTTGACTGCCAATTCCATGATCAACCTCGTGGCCAAGTGTAAGAATGGATATGCAGAAAACGAGCCCATTTCGTCCACATCTTGCTTTGCAGTGCGCCCTCCGGATGAGCTCTCCCAGCCGTCAAACTTGAAGTCAACAAGGTAGTTGTTGGGCTCCAACTGGAACAACTGGATACGCATCTTCATCAAGTCCGGAGGAACACACTCGCCGTCCTTGGCACTTTCGTCAACCATACATGGGCCATACTTCCACCTGACGCGAATGGTCCATAACTCTTCCTCGGTAGGCTTGGACCACTCGGCTCCTAGGTTTTTCAATGCGCGGTAGATCTCTCCCATCACATCCAATGGATAAGATCTGGATCTAATACCAAAGTGCCATTTTGTCTTCAGTTTCTTGGATGATACTGGGTTGATCTTGGCTTGATCTGCATCTGCATTTTGCATCATGAAAGCACGATGTATCGAGGGAAGCGATGATGGTAATATGGCGATTGTAGAGTTGGGCAACGTAGACAAATCGGGCACGGTCGCCAATGTTTGGTATGTCAAGGACTGCTGGACACCTGGAGCCTTGTGCGACGACAGAAACTTGTTGTCAGCATTGTTACTCCAAGAAGGAGGCGGACTTTGAGACAAAAAGGTTTCCATCTTTTCGGTCTTGTTTTTCTTGAGGTCCTTCACGAGCGAATGGTTCTCCTTCATCAACAAGTAGGCATCAATGATCTCATTGGAGTGTTGCAGCGGCGAGGGTTGCTTGTTGCTAGCATGAATAACATTCAAAATCTCGTCTCTGTCGTAGCCCATGGTCATGGTCAAGGCACTAATGACATCCTCGTCTATCTCGATCTTGTTGTGCACGGTCTTGGACATATCTGGAGGACACAAGTAGTCTTCCATACCCTCCTTGAACCACTCGTCTTCCATGATTTCATGGATGGTAATTCTGTTCAAAGGATTGACCACAAGCATACGTGTCAACAAGTTCTTTGCACCGGCCGATAAATAGTTTGGAAGCGTGTAGACACCGTTGCTGATCTTCTTAAATAAAGAAGGGATGAAGTCATCGTCAAAGGGTAATCTTCCACACAACATCACGTACAAGATGACACCAGACGACCACACATCGACCTCGGGGCCTGCGTATAACTTACCACTAATCACCTCTGGAGCAGCATAGTTGGGCGAGCCACAACTCGTCTTCAAGAAGTTTCCGTCGGTCATGATGTTGGACAAACCAAAATCAGCAATCTTGACATTTAAGTGATCGTCCAACAAGAGATTCTCAGGCTTCAAGTCTCGGTGGACGATCTTGTGCCGGTGACAATATTCTACGGCAGCAATAATCTGCTGGAAGAAGCGTCTGGCCTCATCCTCGGGCATCCTGCCCCTTTGCACAATGTAGTCAAACAACTCCTTGCCTGCATACTCGATGACCATGATGATTTCGTCCTTGGACTTGATCACGTCATAAAGCTTGATAATGTGGGGGTGTCTTAACAAGCGCAAGTAGGAGATCTCCCGCTCAATCCGGCCCTGCATGTCGGACTTGGCCAATGTTTTTCTATTGATGATTTTCAAGGCCACGCGTTGGCCCGTGGTCAAATGCTGGGCCAACTTGACTTTTCCGAACGATCCCTCACCTAGCGTCCTCAACACTTGGTACTTGCCGATACGGGCGCCCTTGACCTCCTGACCTTCCTGGGGCGCCGCCTGGTTCTGCAGACTGTTTTCTTGCTGGTATTCCGACATAGCCGACGTCGAAAGTGGTATAAGTGTGGAGATTAAAGTGGGGGAGCGGATGGGAGTTTCTGGTGTAGTTGGAGGGTGTTGACTTTTAGAGTGCGCACGCCGAACCCTGGGCACTCGTTGCGCAGGAATGCGACGCTGTGAGCATGAATTTCCTTCCGATACTTGACAAGAGACGCTGCGTCTACTGCGATTACTGAGATTACGAGACGAGCTGGGATAAGCTCTTATATACGTTTAAGATTTAGTTATTTTTTTTTGGTTTGTGGCTTTTGTTTGTGTTCATCTTTGTGTTCATCTTTGTGTCTATTCCTGTGTGCATGTTGTTTTGTGTTCTTTGGAAAATGCAGATTGGTACTGACTATATATCTTGGGGATTGTAGATTACTGTTGGTGTGGCCACTTGCTGTTAAGTGTGTGCTGCCCGGCTATACAGTACAGTACAGGATGATAGAATAGCGGCTCGGCTATCTGGACAAATTGGTTAGCGCACATCTACTACGAATTTCCCACCATGCCAAGTAGACAGTATTAATAAGTATGACGAGCGGAGGGGGAAAATAAGTATGGCGAGTTGATGCTATTTATATGCTACTTGAGAAGGGGGTAATTGGAAATTCTTGTTTGTGGCCTTTACCGTTCTGTAGTGTACCTGTATTGTCTTCTGTTCCGTATATCTTCGGTATCTCACTACAACACAGTATACCAACATCTTGCTTTAGTGGAAAATCTGGATCTAAGTTTACCTATATATACCTATTTCTATTACCAATATTTCGCTCTCTCTCTGTATCGATCCATTATCTGTATTTCTCTCTCTGTCTCTATTGATCTCTAATCTCTCTCTCATTATTTATCCGTCTTTCTAGCGGTATATCTATTCCCTGAACCTGTATAGCAATATGGTCCTCTTCCTAACCAGTGTGTTCATCCTTTTTAATTTCCATGTTTCTACATTTTCATGTAGTTGATGTGATTAGCCTTGTTTATCCATTTATTTCCCTGTCACATCAATATGAGCACTCACGAAACCTCAAGCCCTATTGTAGTTTGTTTTTCGTTTGGGCTTTTCAACCCTTTTATTGACCTTTGATGAACTTGTTTTGGGTCGAAGCAGTTCAAGAATTTGGTTGGCCTCTTTGAGAGCTTTCTCATCTAATCCATGCATGATAGAAAGAACCCTTGGATCGGAATCTGGATCAAAGTCCGAGTTAACCTTTGCGTCATCATTTTCTGATGATTTGGCTTTGGAATCTTCCTCCGGGCTTAGAGCTTTCATCCTCTCCTCTAGTAGATTCCTGGGGATTCCATTTTTGGACTTCTGGGCATCGAGCAACATTTGCCACAAGGCAACGCAGAACCTTCTGCTTTCCTCCTCGCCAATAATTTCGTCCATATATACCCGGATCACGGAAACATTCGGTTTGCCCCCTTCAGCACCCATCAAGAGTTCGAACACATACTCCACCGCTATATCATCATCGGGCACCTGCTCCTGCATTCTATCGAGGATCCATCGCTTCACAAAGATCTTGTTTATCTTTTTCAAGTCGATTTCTTGTCGGAAGCACTTGGTGCTTGTCTTTCCTGATTTTCTTTTGTTTCCTGTTTCAGAAGCCATTTCTTTGTGATATGCTCTGCCAGGGCATGCGCATCGATATTTATAGTCGGCGTGGGCACGCCCCCACAGTGCGGGTCAGTGGTTGCAAATTTGTGTCAGCTGGAAACGATCACATATAAAAAGCCATCTTATCCCCACAGTTTTCTACGTTCGCTCCTACCTTTTCCCCATACTAAATTCTTACGTGAACCCAAGTTTTCTTCATACTTTCTTACTCAAGTTATCTTTATCATGTCTTCTGACGAAATCTACGATTTCCCCTTGATGGACACTGGTCTTATTGGCTTCCGGGCCCCTCACAACCCCAAGTACGATAGACTCCTTAGTGATCGGACTTTGGGGTACATTTTGGTGTGGGAGGAAGAGTTGCGGAAGCTGAACCTTCGGGTGCATTGTGACAAGAACATTTGGTCAGCAAACTTTCGTTCTGAACATGAGCACCTCTACCCATTAGTTGTACCAAGCGTCCCCCAACCTTCAATGGTGTACGACTGGTCAGAAAACTCTTTGGACTCTGATTCTTCGGTAGAATCGTGGGACCGGAGAAAGTTCCTGACCGTTTCCACCCGTATAACTGACTCTTGGAACAAGCCGAAGGTTCAATCCCTCACGTCTTTCACAAGTATCTCTTTAAATGATGGCTACACCAGCGACGAAGAGGAGGAGGAAGGCGAAGTCTACCAATTAGCTGCACCTAATCAAAGTCCCTTTCGTTTGAAGGTTTCGCCCAAGGCCAAGTTCTTTGTGATCAAATCCTACAATGCCCTGGACGTGCTTACTTCGATCAGGCAAAAAATCTGGGCCTCGACGGACTTGGGCAACAAGCGCTTGGACAAGGCCTACAAAGAATCGGATGGCGAGGTGTTCTTGTTTTTTTCAGTGAATGGCTCGGCTAAATTCTGCGGTGTTGCAAGAATGCAGGGCGTAGTCGATTTCTCCACCAGCAGCAATGCCTGGGCAGAGGCATCTCGCTGGAAAGGCATCTTCTCGGTGAGTTGGCTCACCTACCGGGAAATAAGCAACAAGGTATTCCGCCACTTGAAAGTGTCCACCAACGAGAACAAGCCAGTTTCTAACTCGCGGGACACTCAGGAATTGCCTGCAGCCATTGGCAAGTCCATGTTGGCCATATTCTCGGTGGCCGTGGTATAAGCCATGCACACTGTGCGAAATGCGGAGCTGCACAAAGTCAGTCGATTATTTTTCCGCCTCACCTCACCACGCAGCTCCTTTACGCTTCTTTAGACTAATTTGATAAACTATATTTGAAACCTCATGTCGTCAATGAGGCAGGCTTCACGGCTCATATCTACATCCTCGAAGGCCCTTTCCAAAACCACTAAAGCAGGAAAAAATGTGAGCAGCATAGATGCGTCCCAGGTGGAGTACGGCGCCATGTCCAAGGCCCAAAAAGCATTTCTTGATCGGGTAATCAGGGTCGACCAGGCGGGAGAACTAGGGGCTAACTACATCTATATGGGCCAATATGCAGTGCTCTCTCGTCAATCGCCCGAATTGAAGGCTCTTTTGAAGCATATGTGGGAGCAGGAAATTCACCATCATGACAACTTCAACCGACTCCAAGTCGAGCGGAGAGTAAGGCCCTCTATTTTTACGCCTTTCTGGAAAGCAGGCGCCGTGACCATGGGTGCGGGAACAGCACTTATAAGCAAAGAGGCAGCTATGGCATGTACAGTGGCCGTTGAAACGGTGATTGGGGGCCACTACAACCACCAACTAAGGATACTCATGAACCAGTTTGGCACCGATGTGTTCAATAAAGAAACAGGCAATTTGATTCCCAAGGAAGAACTCTCTGAGGCCATAAGAACCTCGCCTGAGTTGACCCAACTTAAGGAGATGATAAGCCAGTTCCGAGATGACGAACTAGAACACTTGGATACGGCGGTGGAGAACGATGCCGAAAAAGCAGTGCCTTATATGCTACTTACGGAGTCCATCAAGTTGGTGTGCAGGGGAGCCATTTGGGCAGCCGAACGAGTGTAAAGGTTTAAGTCTAGATTGCGGAAATACCATGAGACCTAACCACACGATCAAACTACCAAACCATACGAATAAACCATGAGACCAACCCTTTGACAAATTCTCCTATAAGCACTAGGCCCATTCATCTTGTTCTTGATCTAGAAAGATAGCTAGTACGGAATCGGCGGGCCTGCATATATGCGCGCTCGGTAAAAACACACACTAATCATAACACACCGTAGACCTCAACTCAACCCGACCTCCAGTGGTCCAAGCGCTCAGGAAACTCACGATCCCTTAATATTATTTCATACAGGCGCTGCCTAAGCTAATGTCACGTGTTAGCTTCTCCAGGGCGAACGGCACTGGCCCGTCCTTTGTGGGGAATAGAATGCACTCCACCAAAGATGAGTTCCCACTACTCGACTTTAAGGAGCTTTCTCTTTGTCTCCAGGAGTGTGACTTTGTGGCGGACGAGGAGCTCGTGTCACGCCCCACAGGGCCTTATATTCGTGCATTATTCGAACAGATTCTAGATACTTTCATGGGCTTTTCGGCGGAATATTGTATTTCCACCACCCGAAATCTCTTGAGCAAAAGCGGCTCGATCAATATCTTGCGGGGCAATACAAATGAAGAAAATAGCGATTCAGAGAGCTACGATACAACCGATTCCATCAATACCTTGGTGTTATTCAGGGCCGTGAATGTGATGTTGGAGAACTGTGGAGTGCATGATTTCACTCTCATGGATCTAGTTCGGCCCGAAGCTCTGAGGACACGAAGGATTCTCAGTGGAGTCATCAACTTTGCCCGTTTTAGGGAAGAGCATTTGAAGGAATGTGAGCAGTTGGCCAGGGTATCGGAGGAGAGCGTGCTGCAAATACGCCAGATCGAGGAGCAAAACATAGAAATCAGCAAGAACATTGAGATGCTTAAGGAAAGACTAGCGGAGGAGAATGAGGCGTCGAGAGAGGTCGAAAACGGTCATTCGGGCCGAAAAAAGTCCACGTTGGCCCAATTGACCAACTACAATTCCAAACTAGAGCAGGAGCTAAAAAAGCTCCAGAAATCCCAGGAGGCGTTAAAGCTAGAACACAGCAAGTATAAAGACTCCAAGACGCGGCTTCTTGAGAAGCTAGAAGACAATCACTTCCTCATTGGTGAGTCGTCCAAAGAGGTGGAGAAACTTAAGAACTACTCTTCCGCAGATCCCACGCTAATAAAACGCGTCATCGAAGAATTGAAGTTGAACCTTGATAATCACCAGCAGTACCTCCAGCAGAGCGAGACCGCATACCGCAACAAGTCCAACACTGTGGATGCCATCCAACAAGTAGAGGACGAGTTGCGCAACCTCATCAAGATTGCTCAGGAGATCACCAACGACTTGCGCAAGCTAGATAATTCCAGAGACAATATTGTGAAGCAAGGAGACGAGCTCGGGAAAAATAAGCAGATTTCGGAGGAACTCAGTATCCATATGCTGCGAGTGCGGAGACAGCTCCAGAAGTCCGAGGAGAAGATCTCCAAATTACGCCAGCAATCGCTAGATAAGGAGCAGAATGCCAAGGAAAAGCTCAAAAGCCTTGAGCTTGAGTACGAGCGGCTTTCCAAGGACCGCGAGCAAAAGCAGGAGAAGCTCGACCAGACCAGAGCAGAAAACGCCGAGATCGAGGCCAGCATCAACTCTTTAAGGCAGGAGTTCGACACGGAATTTAAGAACGCTGAGGCGGCCGTGGCAAAACTCAACGACCACATCCGCGACTATCTCTACGACATTGGTAATAGACTTTGAGGCGTCAGTGGAGCCAACACTTGCATAATCGAACCGTGCCGCATCCCTATGTATATTATATGTATCTATAAACTGTACCATTATGATCAAGAATGCAGTATGCTAGAGAATGACACATTGTGGTCACTGAACGTTTTCGGAGCTGAGAAAAGCTAAACACTGGATGCTAGGACAAGCTAAACTATGGATGCTGGGACAGGACTTCAGAGGCTATGGATGCGCGGGAGTCACTAGGCTTTTCGTCCACTTGACTGTCTTCCGGCTTTTTGTTATGGCCAATCTGGTCTCCTTTGGGAATTCTTTGGTTGGTGGTGCACAGAGCAGCTAGAAGCATCAACACGGCAGCAGCCAAGTTCAAGTAGAACACATCATGCAAGGCCTTCATGAACGCATCGAGAGCTATTTCCCTTTCGGCAGTTGGTAATCTCCAGATGGCCTCAGGTGACTGCAACAACGACTTGGCAGGAATGGAATTAAGCACCGAAGAGCTTGGAGCGTTCCGAATGGCTTGCTTCAAGTACTGCGAGCCTCTGCTGGAAAGCATAAGCTGCGAGGCCGTGACACCAAGGACTCCACCAATGGTTCGAATGAAGTTGACGAGAACAGTCACCAAGATCATGGAGCCTGGAACATGGCCTGGAGCCTTCACTTGGCCCGACAAAAGCGAGCTCTGGAACTGTAAGCCAATGGAAACACCCACAGGAATTAAGAGCCCGATTCGGGCAGAGCTGCTGGTGTTTCTGCCCAATATTAGTAAAAGACCCACTCCAACAGGACCCAAGACCCCCGAGATCATCATCGTGACCTTGATGAAGTACGTGTATCTGATAAAGATACCATTAGCAGCAGAAGCCAACGACACACTGATGACGAGAGGAAGCAAATCGATGCCGGACTTCCAGGCCGACTCGTTATATATCACCTGGAAGTAGATGGCCAAGTAGTTGACGATGCCCATGAAAAAGAAGAAGTTGAACGAAGCACTCAAGGTGGAGGCCACGATCTGAGGCACCACCACGATCTCCTTAATTATGAGTGGGTTCTTCGACACAAAGAAGTTGTAGTAGACGAAAAGCACTATCAAGAGGCCTCCGATGGTGAAGAGGCAGATGATGGCAGCCGAATGCCATGGGTATTCGTTCCCTCCGAACGTCATAGCCAAAAGCACCAACACCAAACCTCCAGTGACCAAACACGTGCCCAAGTAGTCGATTTTTGCAAGCTTGACCCGAATATCGCCCTGCGGCCGCGGAGGATGGAAAAAGAGCACCAAGAGCCCCAAGGCGACCGCACCAATTGGAAGGTTGATGTAGAAGCACCATCTCCACGTCACATGTGTAGCAAAGGCTCCCCCCACAAACGGCCCGCACACAGAGGCCACCGAAAACGTGATACCTATAAGCGACATGGCCAATGCTCGCTTATCGATAGGCACCGACTCCGACAAAATCACCATCACCATGGCCTGCACCGCACCACCACCCAAACCCTGGATCACTCGCCCTCCAATCAACATATCAATACTATTTGCGAGCGCACACACTAGAGACCCGATTTCAAAAATCACAATGCCCACGGCCAAAGTATATTTACGGCCAAACGCAATGGAGATTTTTCCATACGAAGGAGCCAAGCACGCCATTGGAAGCATAAATGCCGACGTGAGCCACCCCACCTTGGAAAACGAATTGAACTCATCACTGATGACTGTCAAAAGCGTAGATACAATGGTCTGGTCCAACGCAACCACAAATAACGAGATCACTACACTCACCAAAACAGAGACAAGCTGCATTCCATGAACGTATTGTTGGGTGGCGGTGGTGCCATCTCCAGCATCACTTTGGATAAATTTCCGGGCAGCAACTGGCTCCAGGTTGTCAGAGGAGCATGGCGCCACGGGGGCTGTTTCTGCAGTCATTATTATTAAAAATTACGCTGCAATGCTGTCAAACTAATTGGAGTTCCTGTACATGAAAACACTCCCAGTTTTAGAGTTTGGAAGGAAGTTCTAATAGTCTGAGATGGTGTGGCACGGCTCTTCTCTTTCGGAGAAGTATTTGGTGCAGGAATGTGGCTGCGAGTTTCTGAGTCACATGGTGGGACCGTTCCATGGCTAGTCCTTCATATATGCTAAGTTGGGGCGTTCTGCATGTTTCGGAGATGTTTTGAATTGCAAAGTCAACTGATAATTCAATGTCCTGCTTGGAGAGAAGACAATTTGCGCTGCGCAAAAATACAACAATACAACAATGCCTGTAATCACGCATTGTTTGCTGCACACCGGACCAAGGTCAGGTGCTTCGACCAGTGGTTTTGGGAATACTGTCTGCCTGCTACTGTACGGGGACTAAATGGTGGACTAAGTGGGGCGTTGACTAAATGGGGATATAAATCAGATTAAAGTTCATTATAATTTTGGGCGCGATTATTGGATTAGGGCCTGTTGATTCTAAACCTCTCGATTACGGCTTATTGCATTATGCGTCTGGGGCATCATCCGGGCCCACGGTTCAATATCTCGAGGAAGTCCAACTCTCCTTCTTCCTCCGCTATATTCTGGTCAGTGGAGCCAGAGTTCAGGTTAGCTTGCTTGACAAATACGCCTGGTTGCAAATGCTTGTGATTGCGCATGTACGTGCCATCCTCCGGAATTGGATCGTGGTATTCGTACACTGACGGACGACGAGACTTGCTCGATTTGTTCGACACCGAAGCCAAGCTGCTTCTTCTTTTTCCCTCTGACGACGAGGCCATCGACGCTTTTCTCTCGTTTTGGAAAGAAAAGGAGTAATTGTCAAGCGTTTGACGGAATTCATTGCAATTGAAACTTCCGTCCAACAAGTTGGAGAAATCATGTTTTGCCTGCAAAGCATTGATTTCTATGGAATCGGAACGTGCCATATCGCCTCTTTGAGCAATGTTGGCTTCGGAGTCTTTCAAGTCCTGGAGTTTTTTATTGATGATGCCTTCTTGGAACTTGCCAATATTGGCCTCATCCGGAAGGTGCATGAATGGGAAATTGAGCTTTGAGAGGATTCGTCTCCATCTGGAATACATTCCCAAATCCACCCTGAGCCCACCAAGAGAGCTTCTGGTGACTCTGGCTGAAGTGTTAATAGACTCACTATCAGCATAGGCCAAATTCAAGAGTAGATTCTGCTCAACCTTGCTAGAATTCTCCCTCGCGAACGTTCTCATGATGGTATACTTCCATGGTTCTTCACGGTAAAAGAAGACCACGGAGTCCACGAATCCAATAAAGGGTTGGGCAAAGGCAGACACGCAGTTGAGCCACACGATGGGCCCGTGAACCAGTTCATAGCTGAACTGCGTGCAGTGCAAGATAAAGGGGAATAACCAGATGGAGATATATGCCACGGGGTACACGAAAATGGATTTCATTTGTTTTTCAATGGTTTTTTGTCTGTAGCGGAAATTTTCGAGGTTGGCAGCTTGGAACTGCGCATTGTCCAAAACATTTTCGTCATCGGTGGGCATGTGACCAGGAGATTCAGTTTTGCTGAAGTCCCGGTTGGCATCACTGGAAGAAGAACTCAGAGAGATGGAAGAGCGGTTCTCTCCATCGGGAAGAATGCACTTGGGCAAAACATAGTCCCGCACATCCCGAAAAAAGTAGACGATGGAGTTGAAGAAAGAAAGTTCACGCGACAGCGAGCTGGGATATAAGCCGGGGCGGGTTTGACGCTGCATGGTGACGAAAACACCACCAAGGGCCCGGAACTCTTTGAGCACGTGGTAGTAAATCAGGCCGTAGACGCCAAAAATAACAATCACAATACAGTACCGAGGCACCCAGCTGAGCACGATTCTCATCCAGATGGGGTCTTGCGGCAAGTAACACCAGCACACAAACGAGGCATAGCCTCTGATGATATATGGGAAGCTGGCAAGAGCCATAGGGATCACAAACGCTAGGCCGTAGAAGTAGTATCTATAGTTATAGAGGCCACCCTCTACACGGCTGGAGCCCGGGAACTTGACGTTAAGCTCAGGCTTGAAAATCAAGAGAAACGTATGCACGGCAAACGCCAAAATAGCAAAGTCGGCACCTTCAATAGACGTGGCGGTGAAAAAACCAATCACCTGGCAGAAGGTGTTACTGCCGTAATTAGATTCTTGAGCAGCCACACGGGCCGGGAAGATCATAAGCACCAAGGCCTTCAAGAGGTCGTAGAACAAAAGTAGGGCTATGAGCTGATGGCGAAACACCAAGCGTTTGGGGTCGATGGCGAAGTACATGTACAAGGCAGCGAGACACGCCACGATCAGGCACCCCGACGAGGTGATGGCCAAGTACAACTGGGTATCGATGGCCTTTTGCGAGAACAAGTCGATCTGATTATCCACTAGTCGCTTAGCGGGAGAGCTGGCGGCGGCCTGCGCCCATTCCAGCCAAGTCATCGGTGTTCGGCCTCCGGCAAGTTAGACGTGGGATAAGGCCCGGGACAAAGGAACTCAGAGGAATAAAAGGGCTTCTTTTGGGCGGCGAGGAGTTACAGGGAGAAACCAGGAAAAGAGGCAGGAATTAGTATGGTTTTGGAGGTTGGGAAAGCCACATAAATAAAAGTTGGGGTATGAAAGAATGAAGGTCTAAGGAAGAATGCGCTTGGAGTAGGCTATATCATTTGGAGGGTGAGGGCAGGATTTTTCCGCTCTGGCTACACAGTCGCGCGGAACAGAGCAGGCAAGACCAGGCTGCGCTTGGGCCAAAAAAACCCAAGCCCCGCGGAAGACAAAGGGCGGCCCCGGTTAACAAAAACAACCCAACTGCTTAATAAAAACATTTGGGTGCTTAATAGCGATCTTTGGGAGCCTCCTTATATAGACGGCCAATGAGAAGTTTACAAACACAAAAGCAAGCTGCATGTGTGGCGTGGGGTTACAAGAGGCGGAAATGGGGGAGTTTCTTTTTTTACTTTAGTGGGTATAGGTATTTTTGGTGCTGCTTGACTTAGGGAAAAAAGTGTCATGGGGCATGCCGAGGCCTTGGAGCTAGGTGCCATGGTGGCCCGCCACGCGGAAACCATGCGTACATTTTCGATAGCGCGGATTCGCTGGCTCCCGGAAAAATGCACGCTCCCCCGTCGTGCGGCACAAGCGTTTCTGCAACTGCACGGAAGCTGAAGACTGTGCAGGCACCATGGTTAAAGCGGACTGTACACGAGTTCAGGACGGACTGTATAAATATTGACAGGCTGTACACTAATTAACGGCCAGGGGGCATGCTGATTAGGGTAAGAGAAATACTGGTAAATTAAACAACTCAAATGGTTGGGTGTGGGTTGAAATATGGCATGGCATGAAATGACATGATTGTAAATTTTTCGTCTTTTCTCAATATTTCGGGGATTCTCAGCCCACACTTCTCATCAAAAGATTGGTAATCTCATTACGCTGGTCATCTCAAGAATACACTGGTACACTGGTCATCCCAAACACTAGTATACTACATAATACACAAAAGTCTGTCCCCAATTTAACCGAAATCTCAATATAAATAATCTGGCCTTGGCCATAATGTAAATCACATACTACTTCCAAAGCAGACAGTGGAGATGCGTTGCCAAAAGGTCACCTTCTCGTTCCCTTGTCCATCCAACTTGTTGCGTTCTGCCAACTGTGCATAGTACATCTCCTCGTGCTCTTCCACCTCCTTCAAGCCGGTCACCAAGTCGACTTCAGCCGCCTTTTTCCATTTGGTCCGGAAAAACACCTTGTAGCTTACGAACACCGCAATGTCAATGAAGATCATAAGATAGGAAAACAAAAATGACTGGTAATCCCACGGTTTGTCCGAAGGCAAGAAGATCTCGTATGTGCCCACGAAAATCATGATGAACGTCAAGCTGCCTCCGATTATGGCAAGCCAAGGCTGGAACCAGCCCTTGAATGGCAACGTGTCTCTATCAATACCCTGCACCTTGAGGGCCCGGAAGAAAAAGACATACGTGAAGCATAAGACGGTGAAGTTGATCAACTGGCAGGAAGTGATTAAATTGATGATCCAATTTAACACCTTTGCTGAGTCCTCGTTCAACTGCAAGAACGAAATGAGAGCCCAGAGCAACGATATAAGCACACAATAGATGGGAATCCCCGTTTTGGTGGTGGCCGTAAGGAACTTGGGTGCATAGCCATCCAAAGCAAAGCCATATAACGTTCTTGAAGAACAGTAAGTATAAGAGTTTCCTGCCGAAAAGGCCGCCGTCACCAACAAAATGTTGACAATATCTGGCAAGACCTTGATGCCCATGTTTTGCATGGCAATCACATACGGCGACCCTCCAGCACCTGGCACCGACACACCCATAGTTGCCAAGAGACGAGGATCGTTGTATGGCACAAGAATACCCACACAGAGAGCTCCACCCACGAAGAACAACGTCAATCTAATAAACACCTGTTTATAGGCCGAAGGTAAGGTCTTGCGAGGATTAATGGTTTCACTGGCAACCAAGGAGATATATTCAGGCCCAGCAAAGGTGAACGTGGCCCGAATAAGACACGCCAAGAACCCCTGAAACCGGCCAAGGGCCCCCGTGTGGTAGGCCACGAACATAGGCCCAGGGTCTCTCCAGTAGCGAAAACCAAAGGCATCATGTTGAGGGTTTCCACCCACCATGGTAACGAAAGTAAATACAATCAAGCCCAGGGCCAACACCACCTTGCCCAAACTCAACCAGAACTCAATTTCTCCGTACACTGCAACACCAAACACATTGATGAGAAAGTACAAGACCACCTGCACAGCCAAGGGAATCGCGGCAGAGTAGTCATCTCTCCAAAAGTGAATTATGGAGTTAACAGTGACCACCTCAAAGGGAATCTGCGCACAGCACAAGAACCAGAAGTTCCAGGCCGTGGCCACTTCCAAAGCACTATCACAGCACCGGCCCGCCATACGCACAAAAGGCGAGGTGATGGGTAAGTAGGTGACCATCTCCGCGGTGGACACGGTAATGAACAAAATAGGAATGGACCACACTATAAAGCCCAAAAGAAGATTAAGGGGCCCATTGACGAGCCCCTTGCCGATTGCCACGAACAACGCCGAGCCAATGGTGGCTCCGATTCCAAGCAACTGCACGTGGCGCCCCTTCAAGCTTCGGTGGAGCTGGTTGGAGCTGCCCCTGGTACTGGCGGACTCGATGGAGGTGAAGGACTGGACCAGCTTCTCGCCATCTTCCAGGGTCTCATGGACCAACTTGGGGCTATGGCGCGGCATCCGCGGTATGAAGTTATCCTCAACAAATTCAACAAACGTCATTGCATGTGCTTCATACGAGTATACTGAGGAGAGGAAGGCACCAAGAGCTAGAGAATTTTCAGGCCGCTGGCGTGCTAGATATAGTGCCGCGGAAGAGATTTTGCCTAAATGCGATGTGGGGCGTCTTATATATAGCTGCAGTAGTCGTACCTCGCTGGGTGCTCGCGCCTGTGCATATGCGGAGGCGATGAGTAAGTGGAGCCGAAATGGTCCAGCACGTGAACAAGCATAGATTGGGAGGTGAAAGACTCGGGGTAGATTTAAAGGGTGGTGCTTCTGCTGTAGGCATTTTTATTTTGAAATTAGACTTATTTCGAGGCGTACAGCTGTGTATGAGGTAGCAGTAGTGACTGACAGTAGTACTATAAGAGAAAAAAAAAGAGTAATGACAGGAAAGACAGAAGACAGAAGACAGAAACAATAGACAAAATATAAATACCGGAAAAGCAAAAACGACGGAAACAGGAATAGACCAGTATTCATAGAACCACAGATACAGGTATGGAGTCATGTGGGGGGGGGGGGGGGGGGTGGGGGGGGGGGGGGGGGGGGGGGGTATGTAGGCGTGTGTGGGACTCTAGGGCCTAAGTGGTCTATAGCGCAGTAGTAAAGCGAGCACGCATAAATGAGCGGTCCAGTTCCTAGAGCGCACTAATTCCCGCGCTATTCAGTACTAACTCCAGTACTAACTCCAGTACTAATTCCAGTACTAACTCCAGTACTAATTCCAGTACTAATTCCATGGACCGCATTATTAACTCCTATACAGCACCACGCCAACACTCCGGAATGTTGTAACCCACAAATACTGACCTTGTGTTTTGGTCAGAATTAGACTAATATATTATTGCTAATTTTGGTCTCAATACACTGCCACATTTAAATGGGTTTATAGCAGTATTCATTTGGTTGTCCACTTACTGTTCACTTACTGTTCACTTACTGTTCACTTTACTGTCGGAGTTAGCTAATGGGTGGTGGAAGATGCCAGTCTATAGGACTTCTGATGCTACTATCAAACTATAAACTTGTATGATATAGTTGATACTATTCTGAAACAATTATGAAACACCTCTGAAACACATACGAAACACACAAAATCCTCTGAACATGAACATCCTATATCTTTCCAGTAGATTGTAATAATCGCTTGGTGCACATGCCATGAGCGCACTCATTGGACTGGATTTAAAGTGCTTTGGACTGCACAGAGTGCATTCTTCATGGCAGAGGAGTACACTGAAACACACCTGAAACACTTTGAAATTCACTTCAAACAAAATGATCCACTCTAGAATCAAAACTATACTTACCAGAAACAGAAGGTCACCGATCATCTGGTCTGTGTGCACTACTCACTCTGATGTACTGAACACTAGTGATGAACGCACTGAAATTCCGTATTTTCACACTTTATATTTAGCTTATGATTTACGAGCATTCGTAAAAAATGACCTCTTACTTTTGTTTCAAATGGCAGCTTACCTTTTCTAGATAAGGCTCTGCTCCTGTCTGTAGACCGGGCACTATTCATACTTGCCTGGACCAATTAAAAAAAAAACAAAAAACAAAAAAAACAATAGGACCCAATATTAGTAGACATTAGAAACAGAATAACTGACACCCTTAAATTTATAGACTGTTTGCTTTGTTCGATATCCTGGTATGACTAGGTGTATCATTAACTGAGGCTCGCTTATATAGGTGCTCATAACCGTATATGGTCTGGGAGCCCTAGACTGTACAACCATAGACTGGACCTTCACCGTACAGCTCCGCAAAATACACTTACTGTTTTTAAATTTGATAATTATCATGTACTCAGAAAACATTTTGGTCGTACTATACACTTGAATAACTTGGCAGTCCCCAACACTTGCTGCAGTATTCCTCAACATAGTTCAGGCATCAACTTCCACAGCCTCCAGGTCATTGCTGCAACGGAGCATATAGAACCTGCGTCACGTATTTCCGTTTATACCGGACCACCGAGGCCACAGCCAAGGTGTTATGCTTGATACTGGTGGTAGCCAAGTGGTTCAACACCACATGGTTGGGGATGGGCAACGCTCCGGAGTTGTTGTCTTTGTCCATGGAGTTGAAGTTATTCAAAATGACGTTATCTAGCTGAGGAGGCAACTGCGGCGGATGAAGCCAGCCCTGCTGTTGTGTGTTTTTGGACTTGGCCTGCTCATCGATGGCTAGGTAGTATTGCTCCATCACCTTGGGCTCCACGAAAATGGGAGGGATGTCACTGATGTAGTTCAACTTGCGGGAATTTGCTTGTTCATCCTCGTCGTCTTCGTTTTCATCGTCATAGTATCTCAGGTACCCGTCGCCCATATCGTCGTCGTCGTTGATGAACTTGAAGATTGAGTCTGATCTGGGCCGGTTGGCCAAACGGCCGCGTGCACGGTCTTTCTTTTTCTGCTGGCGTTCCCGCTCATGCTGCTCCTCGGCTTCTAACTTGGACTGCTGCTGCCTCAAGTGCTGCTGCACGTTCTCGGGTGTCACTTCTATGTAGTTGACAAAATTGCCCATTTGGTCTGTTGCAGTGGGCAAGTGGTCGGAAAACCTCAACTCATTGTCAATGACAAACCGGAACCGATGCGTTCCCACGGGCAAACCTAAAGTCACCACGTGTGTGTTGTCGGGTTGTTTCTGTAACCCGATCATCTTTCTCCATCCGGTGAAAGATCCTGTCACGTAAACCTTCTCTCCACCTTGCACCCATTTCACTTCCACGGGAATGTGCACTGCAGGGTCAGGAATTTGTTCTTGTTGTTGTTGCTGTTGTTGTTGGTCTTGTTGTTGCTGGGGTGGCTGTGGTTGGTGCTGTTGCTGTTGCTGTTGCTGGTGGTGTTGCTCCTGGTGTTGTTCATGTCCTTCATTAGAGTCTGGGTTGGGCGACTCGGTCAGTTCTAGATGCATTTTCTCCGCGTCCTCCGTCAAAATCAACGTGGACTTTCTGCGTTGCGGAGGTGCCGCCTCCTGGTCGGTGGTGCTTATGCTGTCGAGAGCGTTGGAAACGTCCAACATAGATATATCTTTCTGCTCGGACATTAGAGGCGATCAGGACGAAGCACGAGAGATAATAAGGGAGTAATGATTATGCAGCAAAAGCTTTGTAGTAGAAAAGGCCAGAGATGTAGCCAGTAAGAAGCTTGGAGGTGGTCACAGTGGGGTTATTGTGAAGAACGTTAATGTAGACACTGGAAGTGGGCGGAAGCAGACTTGAACGATAGAATGGGGGCAGGACTGGGGGGATCTGGACTGGACGGGCCTGCAGAGAGTGTTTTGACAAGCGTCCGGGTAGAGAGTGGAAGAAGGGGGGAAAAAGGGGAGGGCGTGTGGAGGAAACCTTTTATTTGGGGTGGGTGAGGCCTATGCGGTGGAGGTTGGACCCGGGCGGAAAATTGGGCTTTTTTTCGCTCACAGGTGTTATCATGAGGCGAGCGCGGGCTGCACGTGACCCAGGGTCCTTTTCTTTGGTGCAGTGGTTACGTTGGCTCTTTTCTCCGGATTTGTTTGAGAAATTGGGTGCTGGTGCTTTATGGGCAGGAGCATGTCTTTGTTCTTTTGGGGGTGGGTGGAGTTCCCGAGGGTGGTGCAGGCCTCGGGTCTCGGGGAAGCGCATGTGCATGCACTTGAGAGCTCCGATGTTACGAGGTGTGCGTCAGGACTCGAGACAAGACAGATAAAAAAGAAATCCCCAGGGAAGATGGAAGGTGGAGGGGGGTAGTAGCTGGGGGATGCAGCGGAGCCAAAATATCGTACGAAAAAAAGGAAGTACGGGAGCTGGTGGTCATTGAGGTAGAAATAGACGGCGTCAGGCCAGATGTAGAGGTAGAAAATAGACGGCCTTTAGGGGTAGGAAGAAGACTTTTGGCAGTGTTTGTTGCATCCAGTAACGGTACAGGGAGTGCCTATAGCGAGAGGAAACGCAAAAGAGATAATAGGAGAACGGAAGTAGATAATAGGAGAACGGAATAGGACACAATACAGCAGGACCACAATGCAGCGGGCATATGGGTCAATGTGGTGTTTAATTGATTGAAGTGCATCCAGGCCGGTATACAAGGCGACAACCCGCAGCACCTGAAACAACGATGAAACGGCAAGTGGCATAAGCAGCTTCCTTTCAAATGCACCATAAGTGTGAGTGGAGGGCGATATACAGAGGAACTCTCAATGCACGTATTTCACAATGCATGCATTAAGGCCCCACTTAGTATGCGCGTGCGCCGCACTCTTCGCGATCCTTCAGCAACACCATTGCGCAGGCTCAAATAGGCAATGTCTTCGAACTCATGAGTCGGCCTCTGCATGGGTTTTTGGCGTTAGTCTGCAATAAAACCATCTTTATCGTGCACATCCTCGAGATGGCGTCTGCAAGATCTCGCTGGGCATCGTAAATCCTGGTGTACTTAAGCTGCACCGGCCGCCGCCCTTTACTGCAAAACGTCTATTCCCATCTCTCGCCATGATCTCTGAAATCGACCCGCTGCAAATCGTCTTGCAGTACATGGTAGGCAACCAGACGGCCATGGTGCCGTTCTCCAAGTTGGATGACTTTCTCCACGTGACCATCCGCTCCAGTATGGTGCAGGGTCTTGCCATTGGCTGCTGTATTCTTCTCATATTCCTCTCGTGGTTCATCATCATCAATAAGAAAACACCCATTTTCTTTTTCCACCAATGCTGCTTGTTGCTTTTGGCCGTGCGCTCTTCGTTGTACCTTGCCTTTTTATTGGGCCCTCTCAGTTCTGTGTCATACTCTTATACCGGCTTTTTCTATGGGTATTGGCGTGCCTTTAGGGTCACGCAGGCCGTGAACGCCATGTACGTGATTCTCATCACCGCCATTGAAATTGTGTTTGTTTTCCAGACATATGTGATTTTCCGCCTGGCCGCAAACCGCATTTGGAGTATCGTCATCACCGCTCTTTCCGCCCTGCTTGGTATAGTGGTGGTGGTGGTTTATATCGTCACCATTTCCCACACCATGCAGCGCTCGCGGGCTGAGTTTGAAGGTGTATTCGAGCCCACGGCGTCCTGGGAAAATAACGTGCCTTTCATCTTGTTTGCTGTGTCTTTGAATTTGAATAGTGTGGTGTTGATCCTGAAACTCGCCATGGCCATTCGGGCCAGACGGGTGTTGGGCTTGAAACAGTTTGACGCATTACATATTCTTCTCATTATGTCCGTACAAACATGCTTGGCACCTTCGATCATGGTGATTTATAATTTCGCCAAATCCAAGGTGTCGTCTGTTTATTTCAACATCAGTTTGATCTTGGTGGTGTGCAGTTTACCATTCAGTTCGTTGTGGGCATCGTCGGCCAATAACTCGTCCAACCCCAACTCGTGCCAGAACACGGTGCTTTCTTCGTCACTGGATACATCGAGCCAGACCATCACCTTCAGTGAGCCCGGATCGGCCAAAATGCAGAAATTCGATAGTTCCATTTCGGGCTTCGACAGAGCTACTCTTGCTCACTCGGTAGGTGGAGATACCGACTCCATCGAGAGGATTATAGACGAGTTGAAAGAGACTCCTTAGACGGTTTGGGCCGAAATTTTTAGATCTTAATTTACTTCTTACTTATGCCACGTAGCATTTTATTCAGCATTATTTTTAGCATCAAATTTTAGCATTATTTTTAGCATTATATTTAGCATCACATGTATATTGTCACGTAGTGTGCTGACGTTTGGAATGACCTTAAGACCGGGCTCGTAACCCATTGCGACCAGGGCCTTGAGTTCCAAGGGCCCACCAAAAGTGGAGGTACCAGCTTCATAGTAAATAGACTTGAGTTTACTACGATTTCAAATATGAACCAGAATCTCTATACAAAAAAACATGTACAGGTGTGACCATGGCCCGTGGTTGGGTGGGCTTCCGCTGTAGCGGTGCGAGCCGAGTCGTGCACACTATCAAGACATGCACCATCTTGGTCCAGTATCTTCAGCTACTACATCATCCTCCACACCCCCTGGGTCCATACACGCCCGGTATTCGCCACCCTTCAAGCTATAAAAGCAGCCGGTTCCCCCCAGAGCAACCAGCAGTGCACATATCAGCATTCACCATGGCGGAATTCGATAGCCCGTTCCAAATGGACGAGGACATCAAGTCCCCCAACACAGGCACCAGCTCCACGGAGCTGCCGAGTGGCGGTCTTACCAACCTGCAAGACAATAAAGAACAACATAAACAAGCGCTTGATAGCGACACCCGCTCGCATGCGCCGGACCCTCTGAATATACGATCTCGCTTGGCGTACCTTAAGTTCGAGGACAATCCAGGCACCACCACCGAAGAGGACGAAATGGTGTATGAGGAGGATTTTGACGATAAATTCAATAAGCCAGAGGCAGAGCGATGGACGGCTCAACTGGCGGCCGAAAGGGAGAATGAGCCGTTGGCTCCGCCCGAAAACTTTGCCCCAGTGGTCAACCAGATCTACCGGTCGTCGTTCCCACAGCCGGCCAACTTCCCGTTTTTGAAGAAACTCAAACTCAAATCCGTGCTCTGTCTTATTCCAGAAGACTACCCGGAGTCGCACCGGGACTTCTTTCATCAGGAAGGCATCAAGCTTTTCCAGCTCGGCATGTCAGGGAATAAGGAACCGTTCGTGATCATTAGTAGCGAGCTCATAACCGAAGCCATGAAGATCGTGCTTGATCCGGCCAACCATCCTATATTGATTCATTGCAACCGGGGAAAGCACCGGACTGGATGTCTAGTCGGGGTGTTAAGACGTCTACAGGGCTGGTCGCTCACCATCATATTCGACGAGTACCGGAAATTTGCTGCGCCAAAGGAACGACCCATGGACCAACAATTTATCGAGTTGTATAATTGCGATAAGATCCTTGAGTTTGCATACGAGAATCTGTTTTTGCCTTTACCATGGGACTGACCATGATTATGTCCCATAGTCATGTACTTTTAGACCCTTTGAACAGATGCAACTGTGATAGAGGTGGAGACAGATGGAATTAGATGAAAATGGAGATAAAGATGGAATTAGATGGAGACGAATAAAGATGACATAAAAAACCAGATGCAGATTACATAACGGTGTCTACTGGTTCATGATGGGTAAAGTGGGTAGTATTGCAGGTGTATTAGTATTACTTCTATTTGGAAGGCCAGAAGAACTGCTTACCATAAATACCAGCATTTCCCAAGGCCAAAAAAGATAATGCAACCGGACTCACGCGGCCGTGGAGAAAGCTTCGGAAAGAAGGCCGGCCATTGACTATGGTGTATAACGCAGACCATGCAAACGTGAAGCCCGAGCCATTGACGACGTCGCCGTCATAGATGATCCAACTGCCTAGAGCATTGGCAACGCCGAAAAGCAAGCAGGTTTTTCTGGAGGGCTTTGCAAGTGCAGTTGACTTGGAGAATGCATATGAGCCTCCCGAGGAACCAGCCTTGACCGGTATAGCTTGGGGCGACGAGAGACCTACGTAGAATAGAGACGCAGCCATGGCAAGTGGGGGAAGCGGGGACTGGGCCGCGGAGTTGACGTACGTGCAAGCTTGTTTTTTGAAATCGTCCATTGGTATTGGTAGAAGCAGCTAAAGACGCTGGTTATAACTCTGGGGAAATAGTTGCTGCCCTTAGACCCGTACACCAGGACATAGAAGCGCGCACACCAACCAGTGGGAGCAAAAACAAAAGAGTGCTGCTTTCCAGTGCCTCACACCAGAGAAGCCCACAATGAAGCTTCCCACACTCTATTAAAACACATATTACATTAGAACAGAAACTGTTCACTACATCAAAATCAACCACAGGTGTATTGTACACTAATTTACATAATTCCCGAAAAAAAACCTAGGATCTCTCGCCTCTCAATCTTCTGGCCAATTGGATGTCCTTCTTTTGGATGGTGACTCTCTTGGCGTGGATAGCACACAAGTTGGTGTCCTCGAACAAAGACACCAAGTAGGCCTCAACGGATTCCTGCAAAGCACCAATGGCGGACGACTGGAATCTCAAGTCGGTCTTGAAGTCCTGGGCGATTTCTCTGACCAATCTTTGGAAAGGCAACTTTCTGATCAAAAGCTCGGTGGACTTTTGGAATCTTCTGATTTCTCTCAAGGCAACGGTACCTGGCTTATATCTGTGAGGCTTCTTAACACCACCAGTAGATGGGGCAGACTTTCTGGCAGCCTTGGAGGCCAACTGCTTTCTTGGAGCCTTACCACCGGTAGACTTTCTTGCTGTTTGTTTGGTTCTAGCCATTGTGTGTGTATTGATAGAATCTAATTAAAAAAAAAATTGGGGTGGGTGGGTGCGCCTCTTATATATGGAATTTGCAGTTGCAGCAGGTGTTGTTTTGGAAAGCGCGCTGGCGTGGGCCCAGGTGAAGCGTACCGTGACAGAGTGTGCGACTTCTTGAGTTTTCGGGTACGTGTGCGGGTGTTTGGCTGCGGATATGGAGGGAGAATGGAGAGGTCGCGTGCGGATTCACGGTCAAAAACGTGTAAAAGCGAGCAAAAGCGAGCAAAAACGAGCTTCTCTGGCTACGGGAAGCCACGGCCTGCACGGGGCGCGGTCTCTGGACCGCGAAAAAAACGGCTCGTTGGCGTGCTACGATCTGCTCCCCCCGCCTGTACATTTGGGACCACTGATTCGCGCGCTTTCGCCCTGTCTCCACGCACGTTCCCACTTTGCTCGCGCTTTTCGGCCACTTCTCTCGCGCTTTTCGGCCACTTCTCTCGCGACTTTGGGCCACTTCTCTCGCGCTTTACGTTCACTTCTCTCGCGCTTTACGTCCACTTTGCTCGCGCCTTAAGACGCTTCTCCCGCGACTTGTTTGTATTATGCTTTCTCGGCACGTCAACAGTGCCCACAATGCCCGAGGCGGTGCCTGCACTCGCGCCCCAGCGTGCAGTGGTGCAACCAGGCACCCGCATCCTTCAAAGTATATAAAGAATGCCAGGCCCCCACTAAATCTCTTCTTTTATTATTATCAAACAATTAATTAAATATGTCCGGAAGAGGAAAAGGTGGAAAAGGTCTTGGAAAAGGTGGTGCTAAGCGTCACAGAAAAATCTTAAGAGACAACATTCAAGGTATCACCAAGCCTGCTATCAGAAGATTGGCCAGAAGAGGTGGTGTCAAGCGTATCTCTGCTTTGATCTACGAGGAAGTCAGAGGTGTGTTGAAGTCGTTCTTGGAGAACGTCATCAGAGACGCCGTTACCTACACTGAGCACGCCAAGAGAAAGACCGTGACTTCTCTTGATGTCGTCTACGCTTTGAAGAGACAAGGTAGAACCTTGTATGGTTTCGGTGGTTAAACGACTCGCTCCTCCGTGTGTATTACTAGTTTCTTTCTCCAGTGTATATTAGAATTTATTATCGATTCGAAAACGTGTAGACATTATAGTCATCTTCAGATCAATCCATTACTAGTTATGGGTATTGTCGATCATTTGGTATGTCCTCGTGGGTCTAGTGAAAGGGTCAATGGTGGGTCTAGTGAAAGGGTCAGTGGTGGGTCTAGTGGTATAATAGACTACCTACATGGCTAGTATACATTATCTATTAATACGCATTGATGTAACTACTATCCATTAATCTCGTGCTATTGTCACTCGCCAATCTTCTTCCCCTTGGCCAACTTGCTCTCTATTTTCTTGGTCACGCCCGACTCGATCTTGTTGATGTCGATGGGCTGGAAAGGGTTGAAATTATCCGCCAACACCTGGGCGTACCGGCGAATGCAAACGGAGTTGGCGTCCTCTAAGTCCTTGAGTTTTGGCGGACACACGCACCGGCACCCCACGCCGTTTTTGATTGGCTCATCCGGTTGGGTTTTCTCAAAGATGGCCTTGTACCATGCACTGGGAGGGTCGTCCTTGAAGCCATTGGACTTGTAGGGGAGTTGCTTGCCTGGGGCGTTGTTAGGACAATGTCCCAACGTCGAATGCTTGTAGCCCACGTCTCTAAAGTAATGCAATTGCTCTCTCGGAAGCATCATCGCCACTGCCAATGAATGCACAGGTGCATCTCCCCATCTTTCTTTATAGAACCCACCCGACGCTTCTAAATGCTTGAAGTAATCCTGGTATGTTTTGGATAAAAAGAGGTCTGTACGAGCGATTTCAAAATTGGACCAGAAGTGACACAAATTGTACTCTTCATTATCCACTTTGTCTTCATGGAGCGGTGGTTTCTCCAGCGCCAACTCAAAGATATCCCGAACATTCTTGAAGTCCTTGATGCGTTCAAGGTCCTCATTGGTCTTGTTCTTGACCTGTAGGAGCTTTTTCAAATTGATATTTTTCTCTGCCTGCTTAATCAAATCAGGAAAGCTGGACCACGACCTGTACATGTTGGCATTCAGGCCGGTCACATGACGGTACTTATTGGCCACAAAGTCCCATGCCGATTGCACCTGGATTTTGTTCTTTGCGATGAAGGCCTTGGTCTCTAAAAATAATGATGGCGCAGTATAGTACAACTCCTCTATGGTCACGGTGAAGCCGTACAGCTTGTTGTGCTTTTCCATTTCAATGAACGGATCGTAGGTCAAGTCACAGTAGAACTCCACGTTGGGTTCCACTCGCCAGTACCATTCCCGCTTCCGAACCAAAGGATGGTCGTAGAAATGGCCCGAGTAGAACCGGCACATTTTATGGTACGACTCCATATTCCCGTACATGATAGTACGGTCACCCTGGCTTTCGATGTACTCAGCCAACTCTAAGCGGTCTACGTCCTCAGGGAAATCCCAGTGTTCTTTGGGCACCAAACCAAACTCCACCTCTGCATTGGTGTGCTTCTTCACTGTTTCCTTGAAAGTATCGTCGAACTCAACGTCATTAAGAAACACCCATGGATAATTGAACCATTGGTTGAAGTGTCTTTCCATGGACTTCATGGAGCTGACCACATCGTCGAGTTCCGAATTTCGAGACAACATCACGAACGACGCATTCGCCCGGGGAGCAGAGATGTCTGGCTCACGGCACCCGATCTCAAAAGGGAAATCACGTTTGGAGCTAAGGATCTTGCGGCTCAACTTACGGTCACGTGGGTCCTGGAAGTTGACGTGGTCCGTAAGGTTGGCAATCTCCTTTTTAGTCTTGATACTTTTAATGGCAAACACCAAAAAGAGCACCACCGGTAAAATCATTACCACCAAGAGTAGCAACCTTCGTAGTATCTTCAGCACAGTCCACGTGGACATGTCCTGAAGTTTCTGCCCTAGGCGGGAAGTCTTGAGCCGCTGCACCAACAGAGGCTGATTAACAGCCATGTCCTTGTATTGGCGGGCATCGGAGGCATCGGACCCACTGGTGGACATGGAGCTGCCCCAGCGATGCTCTGACAAGTCGTCGAGCGAGATATCGCTTTCCCGGGACATGAAAGAGAATCAGAGCTCGGAGCGGCAAATTTTTGTGTGGATGTTGTGTTTTGTTGTTTCGGTTGCTGTTGCTTCTGTAGCCAATACCAAACGAAGCGAAGGCCGAAAACAGAAAACAGGCAAGATTACGAGCAAAGGTTCCTGCAGCTAGAAAGGATATGTGGGGACAGAGACAGCTGCAAGAAATAGACAGACGACGTAGCAAAAAGCAACAGAAACAACGAAAGTCGCCAGCCACAAGTGTAAGTTGGCGGAAAACGGCTGAGGTTGGAAAGACCACAAATGTGCTGGGCGGCCGAGAAAGAGAAAAAAACCTTAGTAGCTATTGATCTTATCGCGCGCGGTGCAGAGGCTAAAAAGGCCACCGTTCCTCGAACGTTGGTCCGGCACACACGGCGAACAATAATGACCAAGACAACCGACTCGTGACTTGTTAATAGAAAAATTGGTATTTTTGGAAGGGTACCGACAAATTTACAAGATACGGATGTGGGAATGAGATGAGGCGATTTAGGGGTGCATGTTGGTGGGGGATTTCTGTATTAAATTTTGTAGAAAGTAGAGGGCTTTACCCAGCTAATGGTGTGTAGTGGTATGGTATCTGGGCATGAGTTTAAGCGTGAGTTTGGGTGTAAGTTTGGGCCGGTGTGTGGTGTGTGTAGGCAGGTGTTTAGTGAGATGTGGCCCAAATGTGTAGTCGACTGTGTAGTCAAATGCGGAGTCCGATGGCCATATGCGTAGCGACATGTGGAGTGCACTCTTCTGAGGTGCTAGCAAGCGTGCATCCACCAAAGACTTGAGTCAAAATCTAAGCTTTAAACGAAAAGTCTAATTTGACAGCACAAATTAACGAGAAAAAGTTCTAGAAAATAAGCTAGAAATAAGCTTTAAAAAATGCCTCCTGCTTAAACTTTCCTGGTTAATAATGCTCGCTGGTAGAATGCTCGCTGGTAGAATGCCCGCTGGTGCAACGCTTGTTGGGGCCTGGGTGCTTTGCACTGCTCTAGACCCAAGGTCCTTCCACGTAATTTATGCTGATCCTCCAGCATAGGCTCTAATCCTCCTCCAGGTCGGCCCGATACAGAGCTGCATTGATGTCTAGTGGGAAATCGCCATGAAACTGATCTAATGGAACCATGTCATGCGCATTGGTCAACACTACCACATAGTGATTCCGAAGCTGGGTCCTGGGAGCCCACGCACCGGAGATATCCCAACGTGTATCAACCAACGTGATTCAAACATGTATCACTAACATGTAACATCTAACATGTATTAGATCTCTTGTAGAGAGTTTCCCGTTCCATGTGTAGTGACTGATGCCAGCCAGTGCAACAATAGTTAGCATCTGGCAACAGCTAACAAACTAGCAACGGCTAAAAATATAGTAGCAGTGGGTCACTTCTCCTTCTTGAAATTCACAGCGTTTCGAAGCAACATCAAGTCGTCGCTCAACTCCTCGGGCTTCAAGCCCTGTACACCCACAAACTGCTTGTGCGATGCCCGGGTGCTATTCAGCGTGGTATGGGCCTTTTTATCGGCAAAGATCTTGGTGACACCGCCCTCCTCGTTGTTCATGATGAGGTTGTTGAGCGTATCGTAGTCCTTTTCGCTGAGATTACTATCGTTCCCACTGCTGGCCCCATTGTTGTTGTGATGGGCCGAGTTTCCATGTGCATGGCTGGAGCTGGCCATGCCCGACGATAGTTCGTCATTGGAAGAATACCGTGTAGTGTAATGGCGTCTGCGCTTGGACGACGAGCCGTAGCCGGAGTTGGGCGCGCTTCTGGTATTGCTCACGGGAGCAGAGCTGGCCAATCCGCTATCGGAAAGATCGTCCGCTTCACCCGAGGCAAACCTGGAGTTCATTTCTCGCTTTCGAAGCGAGCGCCGATCCGTTAGGCTTATGGAGGAGGCCGCAGCTGCTGCCGTGAGTGCAGACACATTGGCATATTGTGGAGTACCAGCACTCCACAGACTGGCGTTGACAAGGTTGAGTAGGAGCTTGTCTTCCTTGAGCTGTTTGACCTGCTTCTGAAGCTTGTCGTAGTACTTCTCCTTCAATAGCTTTATGATCAAGTCGTAATTGTGCTTGGCCGTGGACATGTCTTCCTTATACTCATCCTCCACACGCTTGACCTGGTACTCCTCCCAGAGGCGTAATCGCGTCAACTCGTAGTCACGGGTATCTTCCAACTCGGCTTTTTGCAGGAGGTAGTCCTCGTTGGTGCCCTGCTGGATCCGGGCCAAGGTGTTCTGCAAGTTGTGGAGAAGGGTCTTGTAGAAGTCGTTACGGTCGGAGGCCAAGGTTGTTTCCAACTTGTTGAGGCGCGTGGCGATCTGCTGGCGCCGCTTGTCTTTCTTGTTATACACTGGCGTTAGTAGGGCTTGTGGTGGGGGCATGGTTGGGACATACGTTCGTTCATGGTGGCTTTAGAAGGTGTACTTGCGGTGAGAAATGTCATAGCACTAGACAATATGCGAGCGCGCACTCCGGGCAGATGCTTGGGCCGCGTGCCGACCCTCTGGCCATACTACCATAATGAAGGCTGGAGTCTCTGAACCAAAAAAGCCCAGCAATCTTGGGTGGGTATATTTCGGTGACTATCTTAGGGCAGTTTTCCAGGATTGGCTGTAGCTACTGCTATATGCACTTTTGGGTAGTAAATTAGTTAACATATTGTATGTATGTCATGTGCTCTGTTTTCTATCTGCTGTTTCTGTCTGCTGTTTTCTGTCTGCTCGCTGCTGTCTATTGGTGGAATGCGCAGACACCAGTGACATGATATACAATGAGTGGCCAAGTCACACATTAAATATAAATATAGCTCGGGTATTTTCCAAAGAAAAATAAGAATAAAAATATCCCCCCCCCCCC